>JAULBW010002545.1:0-135024 GCA_032358265.1 Vaucheria bursata | reverse complement strand
TGTGTCTTCTTTGGGTTTCTGGTGATGTTTGTTATTGGTTATATGCATAGTCTTTAATATATTGATTCCTAACATTTAGTTTGCGCTAAAGCTCATAAAATTTTTCTAATCCATTCCTTTTGAACTCCTTACCTAAATGATTAAAAAGGGAAATACCATCGTCAATGAATAAATGGATGTACCATTCAACCGGTGAGTCCCGAAATGATTGTTCCAGAAATGCCCAAAAGAGCATTCTCCTCATCTGTGACAGAAGAATTATTTGAAGAAATAAGACTCAAATTCATTCCTGATATGCAAAAGTGACTCCAAAGAATGATTTTAAAGCAATTCCATTGGTCCGCTGAACCGTTGAAAGTTGGAAAAGTAGAAGTCCCATAGTTAACTCGTGATGTTGTATATGAAACAGCATATGGGAAAGGATGTGATGTACAAGGGGGAGTTGCCAAAGGTTTTTCAGCAACAATATTTGACTCTTTGATCAGTGACTCTAGTGCAAAGGTTAACCTGCTCTTATTGGATTCATCATTATTGGGATTTGGAGCATCATGGTACATGCTTTGTTCCTTATTGATGATGCTACCTACAGAAAAAGAAGTAACACTATATTGCAATAAAAGTCCACTAGCCCATCTGTTAACAGTATCCACTGGCTTTGGTCCGCACAATGGAGCTCTGGGTGTAGTAATTGGCACTGCAGCTGGCGTTTGTTGGCTCATAACCTGTTAAGATAAAGGAGAGACAGTATAGTGATATAATATATATGTATATATATGTAAGAAGGGGGTAAGGACCAATGTCCTGCAGAGGGCAGACAGCAAATAAAAAAAGAGTTAATAAAACATAAAAGTTTTATTAAACTTGAGAAGAGTGAACAGAAAGACAAGACTGAACAAATAAACAGGTTCCCTCTAGTATGTGCGGTATACCCTCTTGAAGTGCCCTTGAAACTGTCTCTCCGGTGAATCTTGCTGCATCTCTTACTCCATAAATAAACGTTAATTTCCATATGTAAGCTTGTGACAATTCTAGAATAATTTAAGTAGTTCTGAGAAATTATCTTTGGTGGAAATAAAGCCAAGTAAAGTGGAGTAATTGGTAATAGTGCTAAAGAAAGCAGGATTACAAAATTGATGACTATCTTGGAATAATATCTAAATAGTTGAAGGCAGAGATTGAAGTGTTATGACGGGAGATAGAGCGAAATAGAATAATTTCCAATAAGTTGAAGAGGTATTATGACATAGAACATGCGTAGGTGGAAAATGGGTGAAGAAGTTTCCACAGAACCATAAGAAATATGACACATGGCAAACTGTAGAGGTACAGAACAGATGAGTCAATAAAGGATTGTGACAAAGGTGCTGACATAAAGGGTTTGGTATGAAAGGCACAAATTGGATGAAAGGTGCAAATAGCTAAAAGAGGCAAAAGGTGAGAGAAAGTGTGGGCAAAATATAGGCAAACATAGACAAACGTTGATTAACATAGTTGAGCAGTTATGCCGTAACAATTTAAAGAGATAGCAGGACCAGTAAATATCCTGACATACTGAATGCATTTAAAACCAGATACAGCATAAAAAGGTGAAGCAAACTATCAACTAGTTGAGAAACAAAAATTTTTGTAATATTTTTATGCATAAAAATTCAAAATACTTAAATGCAAACTTAAGGTTGTAAAACATTCATTCAAATTGTATTTCTGTTGTAACATAAAGCAAGACAGATAAACAATGCAAGAAAGTGATAGTTCAAGTATGTATTAATATCTTGATCTGCATTACAAGAAGTGACTATGCTTCAACACAATGTTACTTAATTCAGAATATTATATGGCTAGATACTGAGAATATGACTAGATATTTTTAAAAATATTCTAAAGAGGAATATCTGCAGCTGTAAGTATAAAAGGATTTATTTCATAACGCAAGTTAATTTCTGACAATTTCAAGGTCATACAAAAAAATGTTGAAGTTGCAAAAAAAATTAAAGATATATATGTGCATAGGAATTTTCATTTTGCAAGAAAAGAATAAACCACAAATGTTGGATTTGAATTTGTAAGGTTACTTTCATGTACTTTTTGTCAACATTTCTGAAGGACAAGTCAATGCTGAAACATTACCTTACACTACGCTGGAACTATACATATAGTTTATTATACTGCATCATCCAAGGAAAACAAATCATTCAATTTCTTTGCATGGAACAATAGTTAATCTTCTGACCTGCTGTAATAGTACTGCTGCAAGTAAAATTTAGAAGTATGCTAGATTTTATGCAAAATTTTGCTTCAGGATGCTGGATCCTTTCCAGTTATAAAACTGGTTTGTAGCTTCAATTCATAGAAATTTATTGATGAAGGTTGATAATATGTACATTGTGGCTTTGGGCATGTTATCAAAATAAAAACTTAAATTAATACCATATTAATTGCTGTGCTCATTCAATTAGCATAGCTTCAGCATCAACCCAAATTCCATAAAGCCTAAAACCCCATTCACATAAGTTGAGCTGCAAAATGTTTTTATGCCAAACTTGAATACCTGCAATGATGTCTATACTTTTTAGCATCTAAGGTTTATTGAGATTGCTTGTTGATACAAAAGCTATTAAGTAAAATTGTGTGGTTCATATTTTTTGAGTTAGTTCAATAGTTCAAACCTAAATGTTGTTGTTGTTAGGAATTAACTCCCTTAGGGATTGATTCTATTTTTATAGCTGCAGCTAGTTTTCATTCATGACATTCCAAGTAAATTGGCTACACAGATGCCAGTAGGGTTACATATTTTGTTGTGTTGATAGAGTTAGCTTCTATCAACACAATTAGTGCATGGTAAATATGCACACTTCTGTCACAGTTTCTTGTGTTCTGTTGTATTTCATGTTTCTAACAATTGTTTTACTTCCATAAACTTAAATTGTTGTTATGCATGATGTTCATGTTGTTGTTATATTCAGCATTTTTTTGAACATTTAATATTCATCTGAAAAAAGGGCATTTTTTATCCATCTAACTGAAAATGACAATTGAATTTTCTAGAAGTACCTTCCTGTAGTGCAACCCTACACTTTGGCATAATTTTCAAATTCCAAGCAAAAACAGCTTAGCATAGTTTGGGCATGCTATAAATATGTCTACTGAAAAATTATTTAGCAATTACTTTGTTTCAGTCTGAACAATTGAACTATCTAAAGTTTGTTTCATGCTAATACATAACCAATATATGAAAATTAACAATTTTCAAAATAAAAAATAAAACGCTTTGATCAAAATTAGAATTAATTATTTAAAACAAAACTCAAGCAAATACAAGCTTTTAATATTTTGAGAAGTTGAACATAACTGCTCCATGAAAATATTTTTGAACAGAGTAATTTTATTAATTTGATAACCTGTTTCAATAGAGCTTTAGTTTAAACTTCTTTTTCAACATAACCATCAAAATTGAAATTTGCTTTTACTCTTTTACTTAATTGATATTACAGCTATATTAAACAGCAAAAATTTAGTGCATGCTGATTACTTGTGTGCAATACCTCTAGAACAAACTATAACAAAAGCAGAAAATTGAACTGCTGCTCAATTTTACAGGGTATATCATGCGAATGGAGCTTGAGCAATATTCTATCACTATATCAAGAGTAGTATTTATAATTTTGTAAGCACATACAAATCTGTTTGATCATCTTGCTCAGCAAAGCATTGCTGTAAAATCAGAAGTATTGCTAATTATCTAATAAAGCAATAAATAAGTATTACATCAGATATTTGCTGGCTCATGTAATGGAAAAAAGTGACAAAATGATTTGCCTGAGATCTGGTCCAACTGGACTTTGTGGCACTTTTTGCCATCTGTAATTGTTACTTTGTGTCTCTATTGATTCTTGAATAATGAAACAGTACAATACAGAAATTTCTATTTAAGCTTTGATAATTGAATTCATTAATAAGATACATTTTTATTCTTGGCATGTAATAGCATCCAGCCAGTAGTTTTAAGGTGCAACATGATTTAAGTTGAGTGTAGGACAAATTGCAGATGCGGATTTTGTTGAACATTATAATGTCAGTTGTGCAAATGTCATGAAATGCAATTAAAATGCTAAAACTGACCATTAACATCATGCCAAATGATTCTATTACCAATAATGAGCAATAGAGCAATATTTGATTAATGTGGAAACTTATGACTGCTCTAGAACTGTGAGAATACAGAATCAGAATAATATAATTATTTACAAACTCTTTTGAAGTGCAGTAAAAGGATTCCTTTGAATGAAAAAAAACTTGCTGAAAAAGATTTTTTAAGGTAGAAAAATAGTTGCTCTACGAACATTAAAATTTTTAAGCTTACTAAGCAAAACATTTCTCAACATAATGTATGTTCAACATGCATTGATTCTTAGTAGACTTGTTTAGAGAACCTCAACAGTTAAACTATGGAAATTTTACTAGCCCTGAACACTTTTTCTTCTAACAAATAAATTGCTGTGCCAAAGTAGAGATAGACTAGCTTTTAGTTTTTGCCTCCAGTTTAGTAAATATTTAAAAGTAGATATTTGCATAATTTTCAGGTGTAATTTAATTCCTTAATATAATTAGTTCTCAAATAGAAATGAAATGAAAGATATTGTCAAGACTGAATCAAGTTGCTTACCTAATGAGATTATAGCATAGATCCATAAAATGAAGGTGAAGCAGCTGGTTTTTTACGCCTAAATTTCTTTACATTTATAGCTTTAATGTAAATTGGTATTTTACATCAATATTGTCAGAAACTTACTTTTCTAATCTAGGTAAACTGAATGTGCCTAGATGCTTATACAATTAGTAAAACATATTTATCGGCCATTTTTCTAAGTTCTAGCATTTTTAGTCCACATACATATTTGGAATAACATAATTTTTTCTGGTAATTTAGACCTTTGAGCACTATTTTAAAAAGTAATGAAGAATGCTCACAGTACCAGATATTTCAAGAATGACTATCAATGGAAGTTAGAATAGAATAAAGAATTAAGATGAATAGACTTTTATAGAGCAGTTTTGTTTGCAAA
Source organism: Vaucheria bursata (assembly GCA_032358265.1). Classification (NCBI taxonomy): domain Eukaryota; class Xanthophyceae; order Vaucheriales; family Vaucheriaceae; genus Vaucheria; species Vaucheria bursata. The sequence continues at coordinate 129,961 of JAULBW010002545.1, read as the reverse complement.
AACTGATGCTTGAAATATTTTCACTAGAAAATTGGGTAAAAATAGTACTTACTCATCAACATTACTATCTATATGTAAACCCTAACACCCAAAACAAAACAGAAAACTATGCTGCAAAAAGGTTGGAAACTAGTGTTTTAAATGTTTTAGTTATTGTCAGCAAAATATTAGAAAATAGTACTCAAGTAGAGTATCACGATTAGTGGTTTTTATTGAATGAAAAATATTAGAAATAAAATGATGGTCACATGATATAGCATAAAATTATCTCTGAAAATATATTGAATGACATAAAAATGGACACTATTTAGCTTGTCAATGTTTTCTTATTTTTGTTGCAACATGGGAATTAAAACGTACACTACATGCACAACAAATTAGAAGAATATACAGTTAAGTATTGTGGCTGCACAATTCTTAGGTACGTGAAATACAACAAAGCACAAGAAACTGTGACAGAATGTGTATATTACTACATGTTAAATTGTATCAATAGAAGTGAGATAACTTCATCAACATAACAAAATATTGTTTAATGAAACTTGTTCTCATAATCAAAACTGAAACTTCAACACAGCATCAGGAGAAACGTACCACAGCTACAGAATATAATTAATTCCCTTAAGGGTTAATTGCTATAGATAATGCAACAGATGGAGTTCACATTTAATTATTTACTTTTGATCTCAACTGATGATAAAAATGTTAGGATATTTACTGCTCTAGTACCTGAATTTTACTCAATATATATGTTATCCTGATTTGTACATCTTTTCACAAGAGGTTATTTTGTAACGTCATTTGAGATCAACAATTTAATTGTAATTTCAAAAGATATTTCATGCAGCCTACAAGGTTATCTCCATGCGGCCCATATGATACTGTTACAATTAATAATCTCTCTTCACTCTTCTATATTATTTCAATACACGCTGTACGCTGGTTTTCCTGGCACTGTTGCTGAATAATTATAGTTTTTGGTCATCCGCTATCATTCATAATATATTTTCATTTGCATACTCTTTTTTCTTTCCTTTAATTCTTTAGTAAAAAATGGACAAAACAGACATTATTCAATTGCTTTCTTAAACTTTAGACAATAACAGTATTAGCTCCAATATTTTCTTAACCAAGAAGGTAATATAATGCAAATTAGTAGTTTTATTTATGGAAAAAAAATTGCTTTATTACCTGCATGGATAAGGTTTTTACAAAATGTACATCTCAATACAAATTCCACAGAAATTTCAACTTGTGCTAGCTTTTAATGAAATATATAAATTGATATCAGTTTTGTACAAATCATTGGAGATCCTATGAATATTGTCAAATTTGCTTGTAAAGCTTTAGGAAAGAAGGTTGTACATTATAGGTTGTATTTTTTTATTTCATTTTTTAACAGAAAGTGCAGAAATAAAGAGGAGTATTTTTCTGAGAGATGTACTTGCAATAACAAGTTATTTAACTTATGGTCTACTTGTGTTAGAGTTCTAAAGAGAAAAGATGGAAACAGAACCAAAAGCAGAATGATGGATGAGATATCAATATACATATATAATACAAAACAACTTATGTTTTCACTAATGAAAAATACAAAGTCAAAACATATAGCTGTGTGTTAACACTCTCAGCACCTCAAAGCCCAAACAAGTACTTACCCTATATGGTCATGACATGTACTAACTCCTCAAGGTCCTAACAATTTTATGAGTGCATTGATATTGGCATAAATATTAGATATTATTGGCTTGATTGGCAATTTTAGATACCAAATCTGGGGCAAAGATAATTGTAAAGTTAAAATGAAGATACATATATTTTTTTTTAAATAATGGAAGGTAAATTTGCTCATCTGGACTTTTATTAAAAAGTGCAACTGAACAAAGATCATTAAATTATTGAGTCATTTTTGCAACGAGAATACAAATATGTATTTTGTAAAGATTTTGTATGAAAAGTATCACAAACTAGAAATTCAAGTTTCAGTCATTCGTCTAATTTGTCCACTTCAAACATTGTAGTTCTGAATTTAAGCTAAGTTTTTTTAGCTGCAACTTGATTCTTCATTATCAAGTGCTCAAATGTCCAACTTAAATGGTTGCCAGGCACAAAATGTACAAAAACAATTTTAAAACAGTAAAAATATTAGAAAGGAAAAATTGTTCTCTGAAACTACTGTTCACAAAATAGTTTTGAATTTAATTAAAATATATTCGGTTCCAACCTCTTCGGTACTATTCCTCCTATGATATGCTCGTTTTTTGTTTAAAGAAATTGGTACTATAAGGCATATTTATCAAGGTTTTTTTACTTCAAAAATATTTGTGGTCACAAATCAATGGTCCAATATATTTTGACAAGTGTCAGTGTATGAAAGGCAAATTATACCTTGTCAACTGTCCAGCCTAGTAAAGTGTCCAGAGATACGAAGTATCCGATTTAACAGGGTTCGCTTTGAATTTATTTTTGCATTTGCAGCTTTAATCTTGGCAAAAATTCCATCTGCATTTTTTTAATCCAATTTATTGATGTCTGATAGCGTTGGCGATGATGACTCTTCTCTTCCATTCGCCACTGTCAATGAGCGCTCTTTCTTTACAGAAAATCAGCGAGCATCATGCCGAATAGGCCAACATTCTCATGCCACTGAGCGAGCATTCATCTGCGCCACTTGCGCCGAAGATGCTTTCTTGCAAGGCGATTTAGAATCTGCCGCCTCTAACCACATACAAGCTGCTAAGGCTTTTATTGAAGCAGCGGAGACTCTAAATGATACTGAAACTGTCACTGTACTCTTATTCCTCTCTCAAGCTCATGCGAGACAGGCGAGCGACTTTAGGAAGTATGAACCGTTTAAATTAGATAATAGTAAAAATGAATTAGGGTCAGAGAAGCGTACGCTAAGAGTTTCATCGTCAGGTTTAACCAGGATGAAATCTGACCCCGTTGTATCCAATTTAGATGATAGCATTATGTCGTCAAGAATACTACCAAGGCAAGAAGTCCATACAAATATTCAATCTTGCGTTCAGGATATGCTTGAGCTTGAGCGACGCCTTTTGACTCTAGGAATCGGCTCGAATACTAGGCATCGTATTGCTCAACCTCCTCCTCCATCAACTCGCTACCTCGCTTCCACACTGGGAGAATCTTTCTGCTTGTTAAACCAATCAGTTGGATCGAATCTATTGGTCGAAAGTGTTTCTGGTGCTGAACACTTCAACCGAGCTCCTTTAATGGGTAATATTCAACTGCAATCAAAGTATTCAAGCCCAGTATTCGAAAAAAGGGAAGATAGTTTTCCCATAAACAGAGGGGCATTGACCTCCGATCATAATACTAGAAAAAAGAAAATTCAGAACTTAGATTGTCTCGATGCTTCTGAATTTGAGATAAAGCCAAGTACTAGTTGTAGTGACAGACATAGATCTGATAGCTCCCAGAGTCAATCCGAGATAATGAGGTTGTTAAATTGTATGCGAATTTTAAGTGAAGAAAATGCTCAATTAATGAGAGAATGCGAAGAAGGTCGTAAAGAAATTTTAGCAGCCACCAATGCTTCTAAGGATGTTATGGAGTTTAAACAGGAGTATACTCATCGCTTCAAACTTCTACGGAAGGTAGGAATGTTCTTATTTTGTAGGCTTGACCATTTATCATTAAATTGTTACGAGTAAAAAATTAGTTACACTATTATATGTTTTACATGATTCAAGTCATATCCTTTTCAAATACTAATATTTTTTCCTAAGTTAGATATGTTGAAGGATTGTAGTTTCCTGCAGACGTTAATCCATAGATTCGGCAAATGCCTCTACTTTGTTTTTGTAGGCTTTAGGAGAGTTTAAACAGAGATACCCTTCCATGCATTCAGCAATTGATCCAAGTATTCAAGGAGTAGATTCAACACCAAGATTGCAGGAACTTGAAGGACAGGTATGAATTTGTTGACTTTGGTTTCAGACTTCGATGAAAGTTAGTTACATGGGTATTGTAAGGTTATGTGGGGCTGATCTAACTTTGAAGGATGCAAAGTATGAAACTATAATATAAATTTTGGGATGTGTAAGCGAATTTAAATTACTTAAGAAAGTACAAAATATTTTATAGCAAGCTAATTCTTTTCATCTCTTCGTATCCTGTAATATATGTGTTGTGGTCAAAGTATTTTTAACCTAAATTTCGTATTGCTATAACATATGAAGAGTATACACCACATAGCTGGAATCTAAATATATTAGATGCGTATCATTCTGGATCTATGATGCATTATGTGAATAGGTGGAAAGTCTGTCCCTAAAGGTGCGGCAGTTAACTGATTCTGCCAGGCGGAAAGATTCAATGCTTGAGGTAATGCTTCATTGAAATAACTTTTTATCTTTACATTCCGACTGAAAGAGCATATATGCTTAAATGATGCTAGTTTTTTATTTTCTGTATTTTTATTCTGCTCGTATTCTTTTGAGCCCTACTATAATTTTTAATTCTTGGGTCGTCTGTTAGGTTAAATGCTGTCAATAGTAGATTTAAGTACAAGTTTCCCTTGAAAAACAGTACCAGCTCAAATCGTCATTTGTAATTGGACTAATATATTTTTACTAGCCATGAAAATATGATACTTTTCCAAGGTTCTCATCGCTTACATGTTTATTGGCAATAAATTTGTCAAAGTTTAAACTTGAAGATAATCTTTTTTCCCAGCGCTATGAGAAATGGTACAAAACATTGAAGGCCAATGCAAGAAGTAAGCCAAAAATCGAAGTAGGTAATCCAGGTGTGCCGCCAAGACCTTTAAGACAGCAGAGTGATATTGTCGTTTCCGAGATTGAGGAAAATATGGTTGAAAAGCCTCTTATCCGAGGACCTCTAAATATGGGTACTGCATCACAATTATGCCCTCTTCCCCAGCTGTAGCATTTGTAATTGTTGATTGTGTAAATATTCCTGAGTGCCAATTAAATTTGTTATGTGTAACTATCTATTACCAATAAACTCTAATTTTCATTTCATTTAATCCAAGTTTATTAGAAATTTGTCAGTGACAAATGCTATTTTTGTTGTTAGCTGGATAGATTCCATCATATATTTATGATTTCATCAATATCCACTAAAACATCAATGTGTCAAACATCATTTAACCTATTATGCAAATCATAATGTCATCAGTAAACATGAATAAAGGTTAAAAATTTAATTGGAACAAGCTGATGTGCAAAATCTCCATTAATTGAGGTTATACTAAATAGCTTTTACAGTGTAAAGTTCTCAAGAGTTAACATGAACCCTTGTGTGTCGTAAATGCACGATTGACATTTCAAAATGTAAACTAGCTTCAATGATTTGACTCAGATTCCCTGAGGCTACTATATCTGTTCATCGATGTCCGCTTGAAATTGGAAAAAAGTATCACAAAATTCACCGCATATTTTTTAGCAAAGAAAAAACATGGCTTCATGATAATATTGTAATTTAGTCGAGAAGCTGTATAAGCATATGAATACTACCTGAAGAAAACTATTGCAATCAAACAGCAAAGTTACATGCTGTTTTCTGTCTCATTTTTCAGGAACAAAACATTGACACAATAAAAAATGCCTTTGTAAAATCATTTTGTTTCAGAACAAAAAATGTCTTTTAGGAGAAACAAAAAAGCTTTTGTTTGTGTAAATAAATTTAAAAGAGTTAGGGTAAAGCTGACTCTAAGCTAGGATAAAAAATGATCAAGTTTATCAGGGCTGGAACCTATAAAAATTTTGCAAGTAAAGAAAATTAAGAAGTTTAGCCAATTATTTTGCTTCTGAAGTTGATTTAACAATAATTAAAAATGCAATTTTCTTCTCCAGTCAAGAAACATGGCAAAAAAAAGAAAGTTATTGCAATGCTGGAGTTACAACAAAAAATGCAAGCAAGCACAGAGGTAAAGCAAGTAGATAGACAAAACAAAAAGAAAGCAAAGAAATAAAAAGTAAATATATTATATAGAGAAGATAGGTGACCAAATGCTAAATCACACCAGAGAATACACGGCTACAGAGACAATAATCCATGGAAATGGATAGAAAGTGAGAATGGATGAGAAGTAAAATCAAAACATTAAATCAGGTAAGGGACTTGGAGTACATTGCAGATGAAAGTTTATATTCAACAAATATAAAATCTCCGCTAAATTTCACTGGTATTTGTGCATTGTCATGAACTCTAGAACTCTGTCCAAAATAGATTGATAATAAAGTGATAAAATGCTGCCACAAAACATTGTATCTGAGGTAGCACATAAGATGTAGGAAATGTTGGTTGGAGCTCTGGAAAACAAAATGTGAAGAAATAACGGATCTTAATTTTTAATGAGAATATAACAGGAACTAGAGAAATCCTGAAACTTTCCCATGCTGTAAAATTCCCCAAGAAAGATTGTTAGTGAGAGCAGAAGAAGAAAATCCAAAGAGATAAACTTGCTGTGCTTCTCTGCAAATATGGTGTGAAAAATGATAGCTGTTGTCTTGGACTAGTGTTAGGACCTGACCAGTTATAGTTGCACGTAAATAACTGATGCATAGTTCATTTGTTTTGACAATTCTTAAGAATTTGTACTAGAGATTCAAGTGTATATATATTATTTTGTAGTTTAGTAAATGCCGATTGCATATGTCCAATACTAGCCGGTTGTTGATATTACATTTTATTTTCAATGCTCAGTGTCAAAAAAGTCTATATTAAAGTGCACATTTCCTTGCTCAATCTCTTGCTGCCTGATTGCCTAGTATTATTCCCTTGTCATTGTTCTGCATTGGATAAACCTTTACCAGTATTTAACCATTGATACTGTTTCTCGTCTTTGCTTGGCGTGTGCCTAACAACTAGGTTCTTGAATAGAAAAAAAGTTTTGAACAGAAGAAGTGAATATATTATTTTAGAGAAGGTCTTTGTCAATAAGTTTTTAAAATGTGCTGTAGAACCATGAACTCATTGGAAATACATTTACAAATGTAGTGATGGCAGACATCAATATGCTTGGTATGTTGGCAATTTATGTGGTTTCTGCTGGTGCACTTGCACTAATTTTGTTTTTGTACAGTGTAATGGAAGCTAATCGAGATATATCAAAACTGCATAGTTGATTATGTAAGAAATAGTTTTTACGTGACATTACTAAGTGCAACAAATTAGGATGCAGTAGATGAATGGGTTACAATTGACTGCATTTTTAATGACCAGGTAGTAGAATCCTTATCCATAATAGCAAAAACTCTCTAATAGAACTACAAGTATTCATAGCACCAACCCAGTTTGCATCAGCATAATCAGTCAGCAAGGAATCTTGGGATCATTTAGATACTTGATAAAGTATATCAGTGTACTTAAGACAACAAAGTACCTGTTGGCTGCAGTAAAGCTGGCAATCAAGGAATTTGACACCCAGCAACAAAACTGCATTGCTGAATGTGCAATAACTAGAGAGGTTCTTGAACTAATACATAGCATTCTACCAATAACATTTTGATGAGAGTAATGCCTGCAGTGTCCAATAATTAGGATTGTGTGGGATCAGTGATAGAACTCCTACAATATCTCCCTGCCCCACAAACAGCAAAAGAGGATTGAGGATGGGTATTGTGCTATATTTTGCCAAAACCTGATTTGCATAGTACTGTTGATCAATTTTAATTAACTCTGATAAGTCAGTAGGGACAACTATACCCAGGAAGAGGCTGTTCAATGGTGCCTGAAACAATGACAAAACTTTTTGTGGGTGCTATGGTGCCATGAGTGGTAGATACAAACATGTCCATAATGATGATGTCATTAACATGGACAATCATCATAATATAACCATCTAAAGTGTTATCAGTGTAGACACAGAAGTCAGTACTACTAGCAGTAAGGCCAATGGCAATTAGTACCATATGTAGGGTTTCATTCCACACGCATGAAGCCTGTTTAAGGCCATAATGACTTTATTCAGTCAATATGGCAAACTTCTCTTGGGTTTATGGGGATTCAATGTACCAGAAGGTGACTTGATACAAAACTCTTAACTCTTAGTTGTAACTTATAAAAAGCAGTTTCTTTATTGACGGTATAAGTTTTTCATTTCTTATAGGCAGTAAAGGCTGTGAAAAGTCTAGTAGGCATGATAAATGCAGCAGGTTCATAAACATGATTATCATGAATACCAGGATGTTGAAGGTATCTTTTAATAAAATAGCAGGCAATATACTTGAAGAGAGCATTATTAGCATTATGCTTAGTCATAAACAAACACTGAGTGTCCAAAAGTTTCTTTCCAGCAAGAAGTGAAACAAAGCACCTACTTTGTTCTTATGAAAGCTTTGATTTTTCTTAGGAAGCTTTGTTAAGAATGAGTACTGGTCCAACAACTCTTTAAAGCTTTATAAAGGTAAAAATGATGCACAATTAGCAGAAGTGTTACCAAAGTACATGAAATAGTGTAAAGAAGTGACAAAACTTGTTCACCACAATTAGCTCATAAGAAAAGTTATTTTTTGCAGCAGTCCTGCTTCAAGTTACCATATGATCTGATAAAATTTTAGAAACAGAAGAAGGTACTAGGTCAATCTTGGTGACAAGTGTCAGGACTTAATATGTTCCGCCGTGTCATCTAATTAGGTTTCACCATATTTGCTGTATACAATTCCTTCTGGGAGTTGTGGTTGTCCAAACTAATTTGACTTGTATGCATGCAGAATAAGTTGTAAGATGATAAGATTCACTCTTGTCAACACAGGCAGATTAATGATAATAGTGTATTTGTAACATTTGTATTCCTTGCATTTTCTCGTCTTAGATTATACATACCTATTATTCATTGGTCGTGACAACAAGAGACACAAGTTGAGTAACCATCAGGTCTTCAGTGAACATGACACATCTACTTATGTCAATCCGATTGGTTTTGGGATTCAAGAAGTATGTGTATTGTTGGCATAATCTGAAGAAAGACCAAGGAAAGTACCTTTCCAGGTTTGGGTTTTAAGTTTGCTCACTTTCTTGTTCTTTTTGACATGAACAAACGTCTTACAATCAAAATTATACAAAAAGGCATTAATTAGGGAGACTATGATGCCAAGAAAGTAAAGGTATACTAAATTATTGGTCAAAATTGGAATGCAGCTTAAAACACTGATTGCATAGATGTATGCATAGATCTATAAGTAGTTGGGTTGTACTGACTCACACTACATTATACAGGAGATGTTGTCGGTCAAAATGTCAAAGGAACATTCAACTATGATTTTTTGATGAGCATGAAGAGCATTTAACTCAAGTTTAATACCAATGAATATAGAAATGTTTGAGCCTCAGTAGATGCAAATTTTCTGTATTGTCAGTGTGGAAAAGTAGAAAGAATAACTTTGCATTCTAGTCAGAACGGCAAAGTTGCGTATCATGTCCGAGTGCTAATACTTATAGTTCATTAGGTAGACAAAACAATGGTGCATAAAATCATCTGTGAAACACATTCCATAGCAGTATCAGCCAAGGGCACAATTATGTATTTTTCTGGCAGAATTAAGATGAAATCATTTACCTTTACAGCAGAATGCGTGTATAATATCTTCATTTCAGAAACATGCTTACTTTTGCTCAATGAACATACTTTGCTTCGAGTGATCTTTGAATCGTTAATGGCAATAGAAGTATTAGAGTCATCATGTAGGACATGGAGATACTTGAAATTGAGTTGACCCAACACAATGCCAATGCAGAGCTTGGTTGAAAATGACTGCTGAAGAAACTATATGCCCAGTGCATGGAAGCATCCAAATTGTGAATAAGTTGTGCTTGAAATGCAAAGGCAATGTAAGTTAGTCATGTCCTAAAATGGGTTTGCCTAATGAGAGATCAATCTTTCCACAGTACACAAAACATGTGACATTGAAATGAGATTGGTCATGAGATCAGGGATCAGATGAGCATCCCAAAGAGTTTGAGTTGAGACCGGATCAGCAGTGATTTGTATCTGGACATTGGCAGTACATATGACAGATCTTTGAGCAGTATGTTCTTCATCGCAATAATAAGAACTGTTTTTGACCACTATCCAAAACCCTAGTATTGGTAGTGATAATGTTAAGATTAAGGTATATAATAGCTAGAAGTATCACTGTCTATCATTGCCTTCTCAGTACAATTTAAGTAATTATTAACCTGAATGAGAATGACAAGGGAGGAGTGTCCTCATTGATAGCAGCCAGCAATATGTTAGCTGTAAAATTCTTCAGTTGGAGGTTTAGGTTCCACATTGAGAGCAACAGTAGAAAGGATAGCTACTAGTACCATATAATATGCAGCATTCTTAGGTTAAAGAAACGAGTCTACATCAGAAGCAGGTGAGGAAGAGAAATCAATTGGTGCATATTTATCAGCAGAATTTTCTGCAGGAGAGATGATATCATTTACAACCAAATCAGAACTGGGATCAAATATTACCATGTGGACAGTAAGCTTTCTTATGCAACACTTTGAAGTGGTACAATTGAATGCTTTGTGATTAGCACAATACATTGAAAGATTAGCCATACAGTTGGCTGGAGAATGGGTGGTATTCATATTGCAGCTGGAGCAAATAGCTCTGGTTCCTAACTACTGAGTAATATATTGACTTGAGCTGCAGTTGATTTTAGAATTGTCAGTAATGTGCTGCTGTTCATTGGTTGGAAGAACCTTTGTATGATATATTCCCTGACCAGTCGATAATACCTTGGCAGTATGGGTACTGGGAGAGTCATACTTGATGTTGTCCATGCCGGAAATGATTTCTTTAGATGATATTGTAGGTGAAAGATATGTGACAAGCTAGATATGTGCATATTATGTTTGATAACAATATTTTGTGTCTTTTGTAATGAAGATTGTCAGTTACAAAGTGTTGCAATATATTGGTTATAGGGATCATTAAGAAAACCTTAATAGAATGTTTTGTAATGTATCATCGCTTGTAGCTTGACCAAGAGTAGCCAGTTCACAATATATGGATTCAGAATACATACAGTAAATAAAAGAGTCACTGTTGAAGAATAACACTTTAAACTTATTTAAATTCCATCAGACATTCAAGTTCTAATGACCAAAAAAATCTTTAAAAAAGTTAAAGAGTGACTAGCCATTACTCATAAAAACACAATAGAAAAATGGAAAAGCGATGTACCACTTATGACCTGTTCAAGGGCAGACCAAAGGAAAATGTTTTCCCGTATAGCTATTGATGTGAGCATCAGGAGACAAAGAATGACTCTCCTCAATATATTATAGGCCTGTTAAAATCAATAAATAGGAACCATTTACTGGTCTTATCATTAATGTATGGTAAAACAGCTGAGTGGATCTCAGCTCTTGGAATATACGCCATGACAAGTTGCATGCAAGGATCCATCAAGTGATAGATAAGGGGGGGAACAAACAAAGCGTGCAATGCATCAAAGATAGAATAACAAATATTAGAACAAAAATAAGCTATTTTATTCAAATATATGTCAACTAAGCAAGCAAACAAATGAATAAGAAATGTACGCAGGAAGACTTTCTTTAGTAGCAGAGTTACCTAGTATCAAACACACCTGCAAAGTAGTAAGGTAATTTGGAGTTTGAAAGATAATTGATTTGTTGCTGACAAAGTTTTCATTCGGAACTGTAGAAATATATACATCCTGGCTCAGTAAGTAGTTATGAGGATATACTGGAAACACTGGTAGGGATTTTGCATGTTAAAATTTACGGTAAATATAGAAAGTTTCTTTGAACAACATTGTAAAGATCTTTTTGTATATATGATATAGAAAATAGTCCTACTATATTTTGATGCCATCTGTACAAAACAATTGTGTACTGGTTTATGTCTATTATTGCAAGATGGATAGGTTCAATGTCTGATACTGCATTTGGTTCATTAAGAATTGAATTTATAAAGTCCATATGTCATGTTAATTTCCAGAAAATTGTGGATTGAACTGTCATAGTACGTTTTAGCCTGTTGCATTCCTCTCCATGGTGTGAGATATATTTTTGGAAAATATGATCTTTTTGCATGATTCATATTTTTCCTGACATGTAGTTGTCTTCTCAATGCTGTTCCTAGTCAATGATAGATCTTCTAGCGATTTTGTTACAATTTTGGAAAATATTTTGGAAGTGATATATTTATGGGTGCTGGACTTGGAAAAGATCCGATGAAGACATTAACTGTATTCTCTGTTTTAGGAACATAACTTGCATGAGTGTTATAATTGCAGATACAATTGCAGACATTGAATAATGTACATCATTTTCTTTTGTGAAATTATAATCAACTAAATCAGATGAAGAACGATTGCAGATTGATTATTTTTCATAAGTATTTGGTTTAGATCGTTTTGAAGGATTTCGTAAAGAGATTCTGAGAGCAAACACCATTAGTAATGGTTGAAAGAGCAACGTATTCTGTTTTCGTGGAAGAAACTACAATGATCAGTTGAATTTTAGAAAGTCGTAATATTGTTCAACTTGATAATGTTGTTTTGTAGGCCAAAGCTAGTTTCTAATTTTCCTTGTCATCAGCTCAACTTACATTTTTGTATGCAGTTATGAAGGAAATTTCAGTTCTGAATTAGTATTAGGGCTACAATTCAGTGTTTGTAAGCTAGAATTCAGATAGTAAGGCTTTCATACTGCAGTGGGATGTGCCTTAGTAGGATTGGTAATGCATCAACTCAACTACATAACTCTATATAAAATGTATGATTTTGTATGAGGTGCTAAAACATAGTAGATTATCAAAAATTTTGCAATAAAGATAGGTACCCTTTGTATGGATGAGTTTGGAAGATGTGATGAATTCTTGGAATGAGCAATTAAACATCTTTTGGCATTAGGTCCAGAGAGTTGAAAGTTATAACATTGCATTTGGGGCATAGCTAGAAGTTTTTCAACATAGTGATTCTGAGAGATAAAGATTGTTCCATTGGTATTGGTAGGAATGGATGTACCAAGAAAGTATTTAACAGAAGAACTTTGGAAAGATTAAGTTTATTGCAGATGGATTCAATTGGCACTTTTACTGCTTCTACCATATTTTCAGTAATAATTATATCATCAACATGAATAACTGTAAAAGTGGTATCATGGTTAGATTGTTTACTGAACATACAAAAGTTGGTAGATAATAGTTTCAAACCAATGTTGCAGAAACTTTTATGGATGATCCATTTTCATTATGAGGGAATTTTTTAAGATCATATGGGCTCCTATGGAATTTTAAGCATTCTATTTCTGTTTGGTCAATGTTACTTATCAAGTTCAGTCGTAGTTTCATATAAAATGTATCTGAGTCTTTTATATTGCTTCAAATAAATGTAGTTTTGATATTAACGGTGTAGATTTTCCATCAATTAAAAGTAGCAATTGCAATCGAAGTTCAAACTGATGAAGAGCAGTTTGTGAATGTGTAGTAAAATTCTTCATAAGTGGTAACCTTTGATATAATAACTAGCTTTATGTTTCTTAATGTTACGATTGACATCGGGCTATAATTTTAAATGTGTAGCAAGTGTCCAGGACCTTAGTGTTGGTAGAATCGTGGTGAATACTCCGACATTTTCTTGCAAAATAGTGCATTTTTTTAATAACAGTATTTTTCTAAGAAAGTTTTACAATAGTAATTCTCAGCCAGTGCTTGACCACTAGTGACCAGCATTTTTGATTTTAGTATATCAGTATATTAAAAAGTTATAGCGAGATAAGCCTTATATTAATCCGGATTGTTGAGTAATTGAGAATTCCAGATATTTTTGCTACAAATGATCATTTTGTAATCATCTGGAATTGAAATAGTACCAGAGTCTTTGATGTGAGTTGGCAGTTTGCAGCTATCAGTATTGGACTTTGATTTGTCAAGTGTAGAACTATAACAAAAAATGACATTACAGTTGAGTGTAACACATTTATTGCTAAATTAAAGATTCAATATTAATCATCAACATGACTCTCTCAAATCTAATGTATAATCTTTCAGAAGATGTGCGATTGAATTTATGATTCTTTCCGGAAGTTTTGTTCAATGTGTACACCATAATATCAAAATTGTAATCAAATTTGTACAATGGTTTCTTGTTATGGAAGATTTTATAAGGTGTTTTAAACTCATTTGCTGATGGAGTAGTTTGGCTAAGATGATGCATCCATTGGTAAAATACTTCAGACCATAGTGTCTTCGGGAATTTAGTTTGCTCAAGTACTGTTCAACCAATATTGTCAAGTTGTCCAAACATTCATTTAATAAGACAATTTTGCTGATGTGCATGTGGTGCAAAAAGTTAGCAGTGCATTCCTTTGAACTAAATATATTGTTGTGCCTCGTCATGTGCAGTTGGATATTTACTCACCAGCAGTGTCTGTATAGATAGATGAATATGACTATTTTATCGAAGTACTAATTAGAAAAGTTTTCGAAATAGTTTGAATTGAATTTAAGACTTGGTCTTTCCTCATAAAAGGGTGTAATTTACGGAATCTGAAAAATCACTCATAATAGCAATTGCATAGGAATATTAATTATAGGATTTTGCTATTCTTTCTCGGTCGATATGCATTCATTTGATGATCTCACAAGATTGAGGTGCTTTCTTAGAGTAAGAAAGATATTTGACGATGTATGATTTACAAATAGAAAAGTATGGAAGCAAAGTATCAGCAAACTTTATTTAAAAGAAGGCATCATCATGCATTTTTGCATGTAGAAGAAACTAAGATGCCCAAGGCACTTAGTTATAGTTGCATCAGTTTGAATAACTTTAACTGAGTTTTCAGAACATAAGGTTTTATATTTAATGCCAGTCAATTTGAGTGAATTTTCTTTCAAATTTATAGGAATTTTGAGGTCGTTTTGGTAAAGTAACAAAATTTCAACGATAATGTGTATGCTGTTTTATAGAATTGTCTCATAGAGACTAGGTTGCTACTAGATTTGATCTACAAGAGCATTTTTTAATTAAGTGCTAAATAGATTTCCATAATTGTCCAGTATCTTGAAACGAAAATTTGCTACGGCACTAAACTTATAAATATGTTCTCCTGCAACAGTAACATTAGAGTTTTCATAGTGTATCCTATTTTTAGAAACCTATTTTCATATTTTTGTGTGGGAATGATAAAGTTCGTCATGGCTCCAAAGTCTAAGATAGTGTTGCTTTTATTCTTAGATAATGACTTAGATTTTATATAAGCCAAAAATTTCAGCACCAATTGGGATGTTTAGACACGATTTAGACAGACTCACAGATGGTTTAGGTTTCTTTTTGCATTCTTCAGATAAATGGACATACGATTTTTGTAAACTGCAGCATTACTTTTGAAAATTGTCATTTTTCATAGAATATCTGTTCTACTTTGGTATATGATTTCGGTTGAATTGAAGATTTGACTACACAGTTCTAACCAAACTAATTCTTAATTTTGATTAATCTGGAATAATGCTGTAATAATAAATCACTAGGCATGTAAGTATATCACTGTTGTTTGCTTCATTTTTCAATAATTGTGTTTCCATAGTGTCATATTTGTCAGGTAGTGCATAGATCAACTCTGCAATAATTATTTGGTCAGTGAAGTATTGGCCAATACGAGAGAGTTGATTGCAATCATTCATGTTTTTGATGGAGCTTGAAAAGTCATCATTGGGGTTAAGAGCTGTTTAAGTAGATTTCCTAAATGAACGGTGTGTGTGGACCATTTTTTGTTTATCAATCTTGAGTGAGAGTTGAAAATATAAGGCATTTCTATCATGTTGAAATTCTATGCAGTGTTGAGTCATTTTGCCTATCTAAAGTACAGTTACTGAAATGATCAAGAGCACAGTGTAATCAACGTTAACAATTTTTTCATTTTAGTCAGTTAGAAGATTCTGATCAAGTCCATGTGCCATTAAGTACGCATGATAATTGAAAAAGTTTCCATTTTTGAGATTTGGCAGAGGACTTTGGAATCTCAATAGACTAAGCTGGCTACATAGATCCATTTCTGGAGAGCTTTTATAGAACAGCACATTATTTTAGTAGTACATTGGATCTTAAAAACCTGAAAACAGCAGAGTGTACTAGTGTTTGTAGTGACCGAATGGAGTTGAAAAGTATTAGAGAGTCCATTCTCCATATTAATTACATGCTGCTAAAGTAGAAGTAAGCCCTCATCAAAGATTTTCCTCAGTTGATATAAGATGACCAGTGAACACAATCAGTGAAGTCGGCTCATATTAGGCCATTAAGTTCAAATCGATCAATAGCAAATTCTTGATTAAATGAGCAAAGTATGTAACCATAGAGTTACCTATGTTCTGTAAAGGATGGCATTCGAGCAATAAGTAGGCAGCTTCATAAGTCTCAATGATTTGGACGACTGTTCTCAGGTAAAATGGTATAGGTTAATTAGTTTAGGCCATTGTTGAAGAAGTGTAGTAGATGCAGCAGTTCAGATTTTCATTTCAAAATGAAAAACATGTGCTGATGAGTGCTAGATGCATGAAATATCCTCTGCAAGTTTTGCAGTTGTCACTGCTGAGATATGTCAACTGAGTTGGATATTGTTCACCTAACAAGCGGTTTGCACACAACCTTAGGATATGAACATGAGGATGTGATACTGCACCGTTTATCCTGCAGGCAGTTTGGAATCAGTCGGTGGGATTGGCTGCAGTACAAACTATGGACAATCAGTGAGTTATTCATCTAGTTGAAACTTAGATCCCTGCTAATTAGCCATATACGAGTAATGCATTATGCCAATTTCACAGAAGTAACGAGTGGGGTAACTTCTGATCTACAGGGACCAGCCAAAGTTTTTGCTCACCTTTCTAGTCCCATAGTCTTTGGTTACAAGGGCTCTAACTATATTAGTACATCTGCTAATGTAGGAGGTAGGAGGGTCATTATGTCACAAATGAGCTTTCATAAGATTACGTTTACCAGTATTAAAACTTGGGTACTTACGCAGAGTAAGCTTGTCCATGAAGGCTAAATTAGTGAGCATATATTATCGTAGTATGGAAAGTATGACCAATTAACAATGAATAGAATTGAGCGAGTGTGAGTGAGCCAGGTAGCATGCCAGGTACCTAAGGAACGAGCACAATTTGGCAAATTTCGAAAAGGGAAGACTTGAGAGCAAAGACTCGCAATTAGAATAACTGAATATGAGCAAAGTCAAACTAACAGTGTTCAGCAACCCAATCGAGGTTAGGAAGGAAATGCAAAGAGGATCAAGTACAAAACGATTAACACAAAGGATAGAATGAATCTTTAGAAAAGATGAGAAATGCTAGTTAGATGAAAAAAGACCAAGCAGGTATGATGGGACAGATATGTAAAAAGAATCAACTGCTGGAAGTTGGCAAATTCACAAGAGTGAGGATATAAAGACTAGACAGCAAGGAATGTAGACAGGACTGGAGTAGGCAACAAGAGTTTGAGCATTAAGCAAGAAGTATGCAGCACGTGGTGCAGCTCATAACCTGTGACAAATGAGGTGGGGGAACAAACAAATCATGCTGTTGAGAAATATTTCTTAATAATGTGATCATTAAGAATTGAACTGCAGTAATAGGAACTGTCTGATTTGTTACTTATATTGAAAATGATTAGCCACGGAAGCTGATTGCGTACCATTCTATGATGTATATTATATTTTCATTGCTTGTAGTTGTATCATTTTTGCGCTGATTCTAACAGATGCAATACAAGAAAGATTGCATAATAGACAAAAAAAATATGCCATTGTATAGAAATATATATTCACTAAGCAAGCAGACAAATGAATGAACAATGTATGCAGAGGACTTTTTCAGTAGCAGAGTTACCTAGCTTCAAATATGCCTGTAAAGTAGCAAGGCAATTTGCAGTTTGAAAGATAATTGATTTATTGTTGACAGTTTTCATTTGGAATTGTGGAGGTATATATCTTGGCTCAGTAAGTAATTATGAGGATATTGCTGGAAATACTGGTAGAGATTTTGCATCTTGAAATTTATTGTGAATGTAAAAAATTTCTTTGAACAATATTAGAAAGATCTTTTTGCATATGTGATCTAGAGTATAGTCCTTCTATATTTTGACAAGTTGAATATTTATAACCCGTAGGTCAAGGATGAGCATAGTGAGGAGAAGATTACCCATAGCCATCATGAGGCATTTGAACCTGATGTAGTTGAGCATATTAAAGATCCTACTATGTTCTGAATAGTAGGAGAAGGTAACATGAATCAATCTGAACAGAGAGTGGCAAGATTAGGATGCCTATAGCAACGATCCTACAGATTACTTGATTTGTAGAATACTGGTAAGCAATTTCTTTGAGACTATATTGAAAGAGCTGTCAATTTACTAAAAGCAGAATTTAACTAAGGTAGTACAAAAAGTTTTTTCTGATGCAGAAAAGATTCACATAGAAGAAAATCAGGAGGTTCAACAAGTGGAGCTATTGATTTAGTCACATGTTCTAAGAGTAAAATACCGGATGAACAAGTGGGCTGTGCAATATGTGCAGGCACTTTACTCTGCCAGCTTCCAGAAAGTTCATGCTGTGCTGCAGTGTTTCTACAGCAGACACCAATGTATCTACTAGAATCACTGTATGCTTGATATCATGTAATACTAGAGGCCATGTGCTAAATACAAATCAAGTAGTGTTGTGTTCAAATTTGGATGATTACAGGTCTCACTTCCAATCATGTAAGTTAAGTTTGATTCTTTGTCGTGCACTGCATAATATACTTTTATATATGTATATGCATATGTATCATCTTGTCTTGTTTTATTCCTTGTTAATTGATTGCTGTGAATCATATCTCTATACTCGATGAGTAGTTTGGACACTTTTGATCACCATGGGCTATCCAATCGAGTGTTTGATCATAGCAGCTGGGTTGATTACTATTCATTATAGAAAAATGAAGTAGAAAAAATAGAACAGTGCAGTGATCAGAGGCAATGAAATGTACTAAGAATTAGGATGCTTAGGATATTGAATGCTTTGCAAACTTCTGGGTTAATTCATACTGGAAGTAAATCTTGATGTTTTTGTTACATCACACCTCAAGAGGTAACAGGCAGCTAGGAGAAAATGCAGAAATGTGAAATTCTGTAGTAAAGTCCCTTTTCTCTAGTAGTGTTGTGGGTAGGAGGAGCTAGCTAGCAAGTATAAAACCATCAGTAAAAACAGAATAGATGAAAAAAGGATAAAGTTTACAGGATTGAACTGACAAGGTTACTGACATATTATCTTTCTAATGCCCCAAGAGTTTCAAGTTAGCAAGCTGAAAACTCATGGTTTGCAGGATAAACCGAAGTTTTAATGTATTCTCAGTTTCCAACTCATTGGTTAGTAGAATTTCAACTAGGTGCATTCACACTCTGATTTATTGGTGGCCTCCATAAAACAAGAGAGCATTTTTTAAGATTAAGACATGAAGTACACATATAAAGTATGCAATTGAATTACTTTGTATTAAAATCAGCGTAAGAAAAATATAATTACAAGCAATGAAAATATATTGTATATCATAAAATGGTATACAATCAGCTTTAGTGGCAAGTCATCTTTAATATAATTAACAGATCAAATAATCCCTTTGACTGCAGCTCAATTCTTAATGATCACATTGTTAAGAAATATTTTTCAACACCCTCTCTCAATGTGATCAGTTATGCAATCCAATCATGGATGCCAATTCCGTATATCTTGTTACAGGAATTCCTTTTGTTAAAACATCTATAAGCATATTTTTGTTTCTTTCTAGAGAATTTCAATGTTGCCATTTGCAACTTCATCTTGTAAGCGATGATATCTAATGTTGATGTGCTTTGCTTGTCCATGATTCATAGGAATTTTTGTCATTTTTATGCAAGATTAATTTCTTCACATAAATTTAATGTTTCTTTACTTCCATTTGAGTTCGGAATGATCTCTGAAATCAGACCTTGAATCCAAGCTCCTTCTTGTACAGTATGGCTTAATGCAATATATTCAACTTTCACTTGTCAAGAGTGTTACAAAACACTGCTATTTACTGCCCCAGCTTATTGGACCACCGCTTAGAGTGAGCAAATACCCAGATGTTGATTTATGATCATCCTGATCACCAGCACAATCTGAATCACTGTAACCCATCAGTTTTAGTTTGTCATTCTGCTTATACAATATTCCTTACTCCTGTCCCTTGTAAATAACGAAAAATACATTTTACCGCAATTCAGTGCTGTTTTCCAGGTTTTTGAGTAAAACGTGCAACCATTGTTACTGCATATGCAATATCAGGATGATTTGTGATCATTAAATACATCAATGCTTCCACTGCTTGACTGCAAGGTATGCCTTTCATTTCATCTGTTTCATCTTCAGTTTTTGGGCACATTGCTGAAGATAACTTGTATCTTAAATCAACTGGACTATTGATGCTTTTGCAAGTTTTGAAGTTGAATTTCTTCACTATATTCTTAATGTACTGTCATTGACATAATTTATCACCCATTCTTGTAAACTTGTAGAATTTCCCGTAATATATCATCTACATAAAGTAATACATATACAGCACCAACTCCGTCTTTCTTCAAGTATAAACATGGGTCATACTTTGAAATTTAAAATCCAATTTAGAATAAACATTTATTGAATGTTTGATTCCAAATCCTTGATGCTTACTTTAGTCTATAGTCAGAATGCAGTAGTTTCAAGCACTTGTTTTTATTGCTGGTGTTACTCAGTAAATTGAATCCTTTGGATAAATCCATGTAATTTTTTTTATCAACTCACCATAAAGAAATGCTGTTTTTACGTCCATTTGCTATATTACCCAATTTTTTGCTGCAGCCATTCCAATGATGCTCCGTACGGTAATATGTTTAATTAATTACTAGAGAAAATGTTTCTTCATGGTCAATTAAATATTTTTGACTATATCCTTTTGCAACTAGCCTTGCTTTACACCGTTCAATATTTCCATCAGCATTGTGCTTTATTTTGAAAAACCCATTTACATCCAATTGGTAACTTTGATGTGGATTGAGGAACAATTTCAAAAACCTTTCTACTTATCATAGAGTTCCATTCTTCTTGAACTACTTTTAGCCACTTTTCCTTTTCTGGACTTTCCATTGCTTCTATGAAACTCATTGGTTCATGTTCACTTTAATAGTCAACTATATCTGCTTTCCAATATTCAGTCAGGGCCATCCTTCTTCTTGATGACCTGCACAATTTTATGTTTCCACTGTTAGTTGATTCTTCATTATAGTTCTCATTACACCAGTTGCTTTCTTCATTTGAACTTTTAAAATCTCGTTTGCATTTATTCCACTGATCTCCATCTGCTATTGGAATTTCTTCATCAGCTTCATGATCTTTGAAATCATCAGTGCTTTTAATGTTCAGATTCTCAAAATTAGAACTCAAATTTTCCACACTCTTTCATATTAGATCATTTTGGAAACAATTTTCATCAAAATCAACATTGTGACTTATGAAAATTTTATTTCTGCTAGAATTATAAATGTGGTATACTTTTGAACTTTCTTCATAGCCTACAAATATGTACTTGACAGCTTTGGGACCCCATTTTTTACACTTTTCATTTGGAATTAAAGTGTAGGCATAACATCTAAATACACGTAAATGTGTTAAAGTAGGCTTTTTACCATAAATATGCTCAAAAGAAGATTTCTCAGATATATGAGCTAAAGGCAGACAATTTCAAAGACATGTTTTCATTTCTACCGCTTCAGTCCAAAATATTTTTCCTAAAGATGCATGATACAATACGTATCTCGCCATTGTAATTACAGTTTGTACTGAACATTCAACTGTTCCATTTGTTTGATGAGCATATGTTACCATTACTTACTGTTCAATTCCTCAACTTTTTAAATATTCCACAGGTTTTGTTGTTGCAAATTCATGTGCTCCATCATGTCAAACTTTCTTAACTTGAATGCAAAATTACCTTTCAATTTTAGTGATATATTCTATAATGTATATTGTTCACTTTCAGATCTTTGTTTCAAATAATAGCCTTTAAGACACATGCTATAATCATCAACACTTAGAAGTAGACACATACTTCATCCAATACTTATATTTTCCCCATCGGTCCGCTTATATCCCAATGCGATAATTCAAATAACTTGTACTTGTCACGATTTATATTTGTTTTAAATGTTTTTTTGACCATTTTTCCCATTTTGCATCCACTACACGTTCAGGATGAACTTTCTTTTTAGTTTATATTTTCAATAAACTGCTGTCCTAATGTCCATTTGAGTACTTTATCATTTATATGTCCCAGTCGTTCATGCCATATCTTCAAACCATTATTAGAATATGTAATGGTATTTGCAGTTTTATTGCATCAAGGTTCAACTCGTAACCGATATAACCCATCGAACCAATCACCAACAGCAACTAATTTGTTTGATATCTTCTCACAAACTTCCATTGAATTACCCACAAATATAGTTTTGAAATTTTTCTTACAATCAACTTGTGGTATTAATAGAAGATTTTTTCCAATTTCAGGGATATAAAGTACATTGCTGATTTTCAATATTTTGGTGTATCCACAAGGTAAGGTTACCTTTTCTTTGACAGTTCCTTCTCCTAAAATGTTGACCTTGTTGCTATTTGCTAAAATAACTTGGTCACTATGTGTTTTAGTTAATTTTGTAAACTGCTCTTTATTCTGACAAATGTGGTGAGTTGCACCACTATCAATAGCTCATAAATACTTTGATGGACCTTGGTTCTTATTATCTAATGATGTAGCAAATGCAATGAATTCATGTCATCATTTTATATAGCATAATCTGCATGTTTCATAAAACGTTTTGGTCTACCATGCTTGTTCCAACATTTATTTTCTAAATGATCGTCTTTTCTGCAATATGTGCATTTGTATATCTTTCCCAGTATTGAAAGTGCTCAACTTATTTTTATTTACTTTGTTTCAGAAGCTGTATGCTTCACGTATTAATTGGTCAATGCACAAATTATATCTTGGATATGCATATCTTGTACATTCATCTTTATACAGGTGACAATATGCTCATACCTTTTTGGTAGACTGCATAACAGACAAATGGAAAAATCTTCATCAGCCATTGCAGCTCCAATACTTGTTAATTTTGCTTGCAATCTATGAACCTTATTGTAATGCTGTAGCACATTTTCATTTTCTTTCATTTCCAGAGAAAATAGCTGTCGTTTCAAGTAAATTCAACCTGCTTTCTGCTGTCCTTTGAATAGATCTTGCAACTTTTTTGATGCCATCCACGACATATCAAGCTCTTGAATTAAGTGTTGAAATTCTGCTTTCATGTGTAAAAGTAGTAATCCTAATGATATACCATTTCCTTGTCATTCTAGTTTTTCTTGAACGTGTAAAGGTCGGAGTGTTTCCAATATTTACAACTTTAAACTCCTTTTGATAGAAAAACTGCTCTCATATAACTGGACAAACTTGAATAGTTTTCATCATTAAATTTTTCAATATTCATTGAAACCTCTTTATTGTCATTGCACTAGCATGAGTCAGGCTCTGTCAGGATCTAATATGTTTTTGCTGTGTATTATGTTCATTCATCTACAGTTCTTTCAGGGATTTGCAATTATATTGATCTAATTCGGTTTGTATGTGCAAGCAAAGGTTGAAAATGTTGGTGAGATTCACTCTTGTCAATACATGAACTAAGATAAATGAAATAGTATTATACGTGTAGTATCTCTGTATTTATATTGTTCTGGTTTTTTGGCTTACACTTGATACGATTCATTAGTCTTGACAGGCTCATAAGCTGTTAAAATTAGTGCAAGATACAATTACATGCAATGAAAATATATTATCATAGAATGGTAAACCATCAGCTTTAGTGGCAAGTCATCTTTAACATAAATAGCAGATCAGACAGTTTCTATGACTGCAGTTCAATTCTTCTTTATGATCACATTGTTAAAAAATATTTCTCAGCACCTTAAATGTAAGCAAAGGCAGATGATACTCACAGGCCCATATAGTAGAGATTAAGAAATTCTCTTGTGGGAGCTTGAAGACAGTATCAATTTAACTAAGCCAAGTGCTAAGTGACAAGTTAGTTCAAGCACCTTTGTGGCAAAAATAATCTAGGAACTGAAGTTCTAATTGTAGTGAAGTTACATATGAATAGCACATAAGCTACATACAAAGTGGTTGACATACCTCAATATACTTTTCCTTCAGTGAGTCTAAACTGGGAAATTTGAGCAAGGTAGTCCCTTAAAGACCAACTGCATGAAAATTCAGGGCTGTTTTTTGTTTGCTTTACTGGTTGTACTCAAGTCTCTTACAGATTGACCGTTACAACTATATATACAAAATTAATTCTCTTGTCACTTTTTGGACATACACACTTTACTTACTTAGGTAAATTAGTCTCATACTAACTAAAGAAAATTGCATTGTTTCTGATTGTCACTCTGACTGCCACAAAGACCAAAAGTTAAACCAGTAATACACAGACAAAACAGCACCTGTTTTAATTGAGAAAACTAACTTCTTGGAATGACAACAGATAAAACAGGTACAATCAAAAGGAAAAAAGAAAAACAAATTGATACCTCAATGAAACAAAAAAGGCCATGAATGTGGAAGAAAGAGCTAGTGTGTTAAAAATATTAAAAAGGAATGAAAAAGATACAGCATTGTAGAAATAATGCTGGTTCACAATTAATAATAAAAAGGAGGGTCCAGAGAGACCAAAGGAAAGAAAAATCAAAGGAAAAGCAGAGCTTCAAGATGTAAAAGAGAGGAAGAAAAAAAGTGTACTAGTCAGAAAGTACCAAACTCATATTTTGTCCAGAAATATAGTAAGAAAAAAAGGTATTGTAATGCTAGAGTCACAACAAATAATGCAAGCAAATGCAGAACCAAAGCGAGCAGATAGACAACACATAAAAAAACCAAGAACAAAGGAAACAAGTATGTTATAAGAAGAATAATTATCAAATACTAAATGGCACCGGAATGTGCGATGCTGCAGAGATAGTAATCTATGCAAAGATGATAAGGTGCAAGAAGCGGAATCAAAATACCATAGCAGACACTGAAGTTGGGGCATGTAACAGATAAAAGATTATCATCAACAAAAATGAAATCTTTGCTCAGTTGTGTGGTAATGAAAAATAGAACTTTGTCACAAAATGAATTAATCCTGAAATGCAAATGCTGTCCTAAAATGTTTTAATTAATTAGGGTATTATGTGAACTTTTTGTAATATTAGAGTTGTAGAAAGTAAAACGTGAAGAAATAATGGATGAAAGATCATAATTTTGAACAGAAATTGTAGCAGTAACTACAAATCCGCCTTCTCCAGTAAATTGTTTTATTGGATGATAGATTAATATGTATCCACTCTTATTGCATGAATTTGTTGCTGTGAGTAAAATATATTTAATAAGTGTGAAAAAAAATCAAATTCTGAAATAGTTCTTTTTCAGACTCATCATATTATTCAGATACCAGTCAAATACCTTGTTAGAAATACTGTTCTTTCAACTAATTAATTAGAATAATTGAATTGAGTTACAATTACATGACTTGTTAAGCTAATCTGCCATGTATAATGACTGGCCTTTCATTCAAATTAGTATTGTTTGTGGTGCATAAATATAGCTTCGATTGCATATAATTATATCTTTTGCATTGATCTTAGCACACATGACTAAACATTATTGCAAACTAGCCCTAGCACTACATTAAAGAATAGAAAAAATATACATTCTTAAGCATTTTACAAAAAAATAGAATGATAAGAGAAAGACAGCAGGGGAATGATATCATTTCATCTAAAGCAGCACAGAAGAAGGCATGGAGGCTTATTTGAACCTTAGTAAAAAGTGATAGCGTAGCTGTAGAAATTGTGAAACTATGCTAGTAATAATAAACTGCAGTGAAAACGACTTTAAGTGGATATACTTGGTAAGATAGTTAGATATGTTTAGCATTATTAGTTCATAGACTTGAACAGGTACATTTTTGAGCAATATATATTTTATTTTATTTATATGCTTTTGGAAATGTTCTTTTTCAAAAGAAAAATACAAATCTGCTTTACTGTAATTTATGACAGTTTTGTCAGTTAAATCAAATTTATCCGGGTTTTGAAAAAATAATTATATCTTAAAAATTGAATTACTGATGAATTTTAGCTCAGCATTCAAATTTCTAATCTTTTTTCCATCTAATTCGACAGTAGTATCACTATTTCTGTGCTAATCTGGTATCTTGTGCATTAAACTAAGCCTTCTTTACCTATCAGTTCCCATCTAGAATATACTTATACTTATTTTTGATTTGCTACTTAATCTTTTGCTTTGTTATTTGATTGACTTACTATAGTTATCTAGTTCTTATTTTGATATAATTGTAGTATTGCAGTTGCATCTTTTTTCTTTTTTAGTATTTTTCAAGTTATTTTATAGTAAAAAACACCTGAAAACAGTATTATACTATCTTGTCAAAATTCTTAGCATTGATGACATATTAATATTTGAATGTCACATTTTTGATTTTGACTTGATTGAACTTTTGCAATATCTTTCACAATGGCACAACAAATCAGCTTACAATTCAAGCCTGTTTTCAAATTAGATTGAATGAAGTATTACCCTGGTTTCTAAAATCTAACTTTAGTCTTGCCTCTTGTTCATATGTATCGATGGCAGCCAATCAGTTACTGCGAAGTAGATGAAAATACTTTTTCTTAAGATTACAGAAACAAACTTTCGGAAACCCATTAAAAAATATCCCATCTCAAATTGAAGCGATACCAATAAAAAAAGTATTCAATAAAATGCCATACTAGAATCAATCCAATTTCGAACAAGTTTTCTCACTAAACCTAGCCTATAATTGGTTCTTCTAGAAAAAGGCAATGTGATTGCAACTTTGTTGATGGCACATTTTAAAAAGTACTTCTAATTGTATTTAGTAAAATTACCAGAGTAAAAATAAAAACGTTGACCTCTTAATAAATATTGAATCAAATCAGTTTGGAAATTGCGCTAAATTGTCATTTTGTACATAATGGATCTTTATGTTGTAAAAATAAATATGGTTTAGGCTGAAATAATCGATAGATCTTTAAGTGAATAATTTCCTTAATTAAAAATCCCAATTTCGGTTGTATTCCGACTGTTTGCTGCAATAAAATATTCAGTACATTGGCCGTTTAAATATTCCAGCATTTATATCAAAGCCTCAACAACCATTTTTCATCTCGAATCAAATGTCCATTTAGGAAGTGCAAATCATTTAGAATTTTGCATACTAAAATCAGCTGATGTTTTCTAATTTCACTCTGTTGGTTTGTTAACAAATAAATAATAAAAATATTGTCATAGTAGTTTCATCTGCTGCTTTTACACATTTAGGCTCGCATTAAGGTTTAAATAAATATATAAACATGTATCTATTACAACATATATGTATATATATATATATATATATATATATACATATATGTTTACTCAATGTTCAGAAATCAAAATAAAATTTAGTTAAGGGTAAATTTGTTGACACCAAAATGCTTAAAATATGGTCGCAAAATCAGAAAAAAGCATGTATAATTTGAAAACAATTTATTATCTTGCAAAAGCGACGTAGTAATTAATAAAACATTTCACCAATTCCCTAGTGTCAAAGAATATACACCTACGCCAATCGTAATAATATAATTTGTACATAAATCTTTCACTGACTAACATCAGTAGACTTTGATATAATAGATGCCCCGCCAATGTTCATCTTATGCACTGCATCGCTTGCAGCATTGAAGGCATCCACATGCATAGAACTTGATTTCCCGCTCCTGGAAACTTCCGAACTAACTTTAAGGCTTTCATCTTCAAGATATTGAGCTGGTTCTTGATAATATATATTGGAAACGTAATTTGCATTGTACTGCACACCGGGATAACTAAGACTACTCTGAGGCACTGGATTGAAAATGTATGGAGCGGTAGGCATCATACTTGAATTAATATTATGAATGTGTTGTCCTACGGTTATATTGGACGGTTGTATAACAGGTGTAAAACCATTCTCAGGAAGCAGAAAATAGGGATGAGGGTAAGATAAAAATGGTGGTGAAGGATAAATAAGATACGGTCCAATGGCTGATGAAAATCTGGGAAGAATCTCTGAGTTTCCAAGTGGGGGTGAAATTGTGGTAAATGGGGAAGAGCTTGAAAATATTTTAGATTGTCGTTCCCAGGTGCTTTTTCCCCAGCAGAGGCGGATTTTGCACCCTCCAATTTCAACACCCTGAAGTTCTCTGAGAGCAACTTCGGCTGTAGCTCGTTTAACATAGGATACAAAACCACACCCACGCCCAGGTGGAATCTTGACATACAGAGTTGGTCCAATATTCTTGAACACGCTATTGAGCATTTCCTCAGTAACTGCAGGACTAAGACCCCCAATAAAGATGGTGGAATTCAATGAATCGCCACCATGAATTACTCCTTTTTCTTCATTTAACTGTTGCTGCTCTTCAATTAACCTAGTATAATAACAATTCGTAAATATACATATATCTATATATATATTAAATAGACAAATATACGTAAGTTTAATACAAATAAAAAAGTAGTTTAAAACAAAATTTAAAAATTATTGGATCTCTTGTGCACTTTAATAATAAAATCATGTAAGTAGTAAATGGGACGTATTTTAGTACCTATTCCGTCTAGATGCTGGTGCTACACGTATACTCTTGCCTAGGCAAAATGTCCCATTTAAAGAGAATGCATTGTCTCTATCCTCTTCATTGCTGAATCGAACAAATCCGAACCCTTTTGAAGTACCTGTTACAAAATCTATTACGATTTTTGCTCCTAAGACTGACGAATATTTCTCCGCAAAAAGTTTGAAAAGCATTACGTCTGTCATGTCTATGCTTAGATCACCAACAAAAAGAGAATAATCTGCTGGACTTTCAATCCTCCGCCCTCCTGCACCCCAGTTGAGTCGAATCCTTAATGCGGTTCCCACAATTGGTAAATTGTTGTATTTTTCTAAAACCATTTTAGCAGATTGATGGTCATCAAATTCAATGAAGCCATATCCAGATGAATAACCAGTAACTTTATCTCGAATAAGTTTAACTGAGAAATTTATACCTGTCACAGAAGTAATGCATGATTAGGTTTCACATTGTATATATATATATATAATTATCTCTCGACCACATATCAAAATAATATACGGAATATTGGTGCTATATTTGGAGCCACGAACATTGCATCTTTTAGCAATATAAAACTGTGACTACCTAGGCACATAGATGAACTTTAAAAGTTATGGAACGCCAATTTTCAGTAATTTCTACATACAGTTCTCACCTAAACCTGAAAATAGGGCGCGTACATATTCTTCCGTCCAATGGGACTGTGTAATTAGAAGCATAAGTGTATTTAGAATACATAATAATTTATCGTGTGCTTAGAAAAAGGTTTACAATACCTGAATGTCACCTATCCATAGTGTACGGCATGCTAATAAATCTGTCGACATGGAGATTCGAAAATAAATATAGTAATGACTGTGGTATATTTCTGAGACGAAGTGATAGCTTCATATTTTAAAAGTAAAACTTTTTTCATGCGGCCCGTAGTTTACAACTGATGCCTTAACTTATTATATGCTTGTCGTTGTTATAAATACATGCATTTTAAATTCAGGCGAAAATACTCCGAATAATTAAAATATTTTCTAACATTTTCCAAAGAATTGTTGTTCAAAACTCTGATAGCGCAAATATTATTTGCGCCATTGGGCGGGTATTTTCAAATGAGACTATTTCAAATGTATAGAAAATGTCAAAAATAAATTGCAAGTTTTGACAAAATTAGCAGAACATTATTATTTGGTTTTGTACGTTGTATTTAGATTGTGCCGTGCACTTATTTCAAGAACTACTATGCCATATGCATCCTATGATGTACTTTTGCTGAGAATGACTTGCGCCCCTTGACGATTTCTCATGGCAGTATATTATCTTTGCATTGCATATCTTTTGTGATGCAGATAAATTTAAACAAGTAGCTTCAAAATGTGTTCATCGGATTCAATGTATTTTATTGATCATCTTTGACTTCAAATACTAACAAGAAGTCAAATTAAAATTCACTGGATAGATTCATTTGGAAAGGCACTGGAATGATTAACTTGAAAAAAGTAATGGAATGATTAATTTTGAAAAGTCACAGGAATAATCAACTTTCATATTATTTATATACATTATTTTTATGAGATAATGCTTATAATAGAATAATTTTAAAAGCTACTGAAAAAGTCCACTTTTTTTAGTACCCATAACCGCATTAATGCTAGCTGCATTTTAACAGAACTGCATTTATGCCTGAACTGAAAAGCGGGTTCTGTCAGGAACTGTACCGTTACGGATCGGATTCAGTAATTATCGGCCAAGGACTCGATACCAACCGAGTGACTCGGTTTTCAGCTCTGAGTCATTATGAAATGTTGCTTGCATTGCGAAGGTCACTTTTCGCAACGCTTGTGAGATAAGTTAATATACTGTTGTACTATTTTTCTTGCTTTTTCTTGCAGTACTTCTCAACCAGTTTGGGCGCAGTCCTCATAGGTTCACTTTACTTGGGTATATACTACCACTTTATGTCCAGTAAATCTCATTAAAAATGCTCAACAATAGTTATCATTACTGCTGCAGTTTGATAAACTTTATATCACAACTGCATTTTCAAAAACTTACTATTTATTTACCATGAGGTACAGAGGAATACCAATCTAGATGAGAATTGGAACCTTATTTTTTTCCTTCATCTTGATATAGCACCATAATTTAAATTTACAACTACAAACTGAAATCTAGAATATTGATCCAAAAATGTTTTCTCAGTTTGGTGAGAGGCATTCATGTTCCATCTACACTTCATTGTCTAAAGTGGCTAACTTGAACTTGTCTAAAAATAAGAATATAAACTGATTCAAATCTTGAAAATAACAAAAATTCTATATCTTAATCAAAACTAGCTACATAGTTTAAAAAGGTAGTAAATGTATTTTCTAATGTCAGGATCTAATATATTTTTGCCGTGAAATGCTATTCATCTACAACTCTTTCAGGGATTTGTAGTTATATCAATCTAATTCGGTTTGTATGTGCAAGCATAGGTTGAAAATGTTGACAAGATTCACTCTTGTCAACACATGAACTAAGATAAATGAAATAGTGTTGCACGTGTGGTATCTCTGTGTTTATATTGTTCTGGTTTCTTGCCTACACTTGATACAATTCATTAGTCTTGACATCAAATGAGTGGTAACTTTTTAGACTAGCTTACTTAGCCCAATGATAATTCACTTATAGAAACTTATGCTAAAGAAGCAGCCTGGTAATTGTACATATACTACCTCTTTAGATTATTGCACTAAAGTTTCTGATAATGCGCAGCAAGTGACAAGCTGTTTGCTTATTGACAAAAGTGATATTAAGCTGAATGTAATACAATTTATAATAGCCGTTGAATCCACTGCTCTGCTTAAATACATGAATAAATGTTGTACTTGGACATAAGAATGAAATGTATTAAAGCGTTTTTCAATTTTGCTGCAATAATGCAGAAACTTCTACAACTATAGCTGAATTTTAAATGGTATTTTCCATGTACCAAAAATGAATACATCAAATTGTCAGTCTTTCTTTGATCTGCGTATAGTTTACTCAATTATGTTTGGCTTTTGAGGACAAGATTTTTATTTCCAACATTAAGGTTGGGGGCTACATTGTATGCTAGCAAGAGCAACAAAGAACTGCTGCAATGATAGTGGAGTTGATTACTTATGGTCTTCTCAGTAATAATTTAGCAAGAAGCTGAGAAGATAAAAATGGAAATGCCAGTGACTATAACCATTTGAAAAAAATGGGTAAGTTTCAATTGCTAAAACATGAAATATATAGCTTGACCTGTTTAAAGCATTAAAACTTCTCTCACTTAAAAAGCATGGAAGAAGAGCACCAATTGGTTCTCACAGAAAAAAATTGAACATATGTTAGCCATGCAGAGTCTTTGTGTGCTGTATGAGTAAATGCTTTACATAACTGTAGTACCCTATTTTAGTAGAAAGCTGCTGCTATTCAAGATTCAGTGTCTCATATATATTCTGCTTGCACGGTATAATAAGCAAGGGTTGAGATTAAAGTGATGTAGTGAGCTTGTTCAATACTTCATTCTGCACATGCTTGGTAATAGCACTTTAAGAGCTTAAAAAGAGAAAAATTCTTGATACCAGAAAAATCAAAAAAGAAAAAAGCACAATGTTTCCATCTTTTTCTTAATTCCAAATATTTATCTTTTTTTCAACTTTTTTTTACCATTCCGATTATACCATCTTCATTATCTTTTGATTTCTTTGAGATTTATAGTATGAGGTGATTTAGATTGCTGAGACATAGTAAGATTAAAACTTAAGTAGTTACAATAAAGTTTATGGGTGCTTGTGATAACTAATTTTTCTTTTTAGTTGAATTTTGTTCAATAGGTAAATTTCTTTGAAATTTTATTGCACATGATACCCTTGAGATCTTTAGTTCAATGAGATTTTAATTAAGAGCTTTTAGTGTGACTTTGAAATAAATGCTTGCACAACTCAAAGCTAAAGCATGCCTTACTATCAACTGCTGAGCAAAATCTATCTCACTGTCACATCTCCGTGCTCAAAACTAAAGAAATTAATTGTAAAACAAGGGAGATTTTGAAATAATTTTGCTGCAGGAAATGCACTGATGGTATTAGTATGACAAAAACAGAGCACATTCACTACATGAGATGTGTCCTATAAATTTTAGAGATAATGCAAATTGACTGTGTATATAAATTTAATGGCATTTGAGTGAAATTGGAAAAAAATACAAATATTGACTAAGGCTTATGGAGAGCAATACTAGACAAAGATAAATGTCTAATTCCTGGAAAGGAAAAAACTTCTATATTAGAATTACTAAATGATTTTAAAGAATATTTTGCTTTGGTACAAAAGTTCAAAAAGATTATTTTCTAAATATCCAATGTATTATCAACTAGATATCATTTGCTTAGGGGTAGCAAATTTTTCTTGAAAAATTTTACTGAAAAGTTAGTCTGGCCATGGGAAATTTGACTGATTTTGCAACCACAGAGATGTAGATTTTAAGAACAGTAACATAAAGCCCAGTAATATATTTCTGGAAAATGTACTTGAACCTGGGATGCAATGCATGTCTAATTACTTTATTTGTTAAATTAAAAAAATAAGACTTTATGTGGAATTGGTTTTTGTGCATTAGCTACCTTAAAAAGGCATATATTGTGTATACTGTGGCTTCTACTTCAAAAGTGGAATAACTGATTTTATTTTAAAATTTGCGGAAATTTTCATCTTCTTTTGCTAAAAGGGAGAAAGACTGCACTTGTTGAGAGAGAGGAAAATTGCACTCATATGGAGAAAAACATCAATATTTACAGATGCACAATTTGTCCTGGAAAATTTTCTGTAGTATTTCATTCAATTATAAAACAGAGGCAAACCATATCAATGATTCTGCAGTTTTTAGCAATGACTACTTAGACCTACAGTAGGTTTACCTAATCATAGACTAATGATACAAGTCTGTTTGAATTCACAAAGGAAGCAAAAGCAAATATGTTGGAAAGCTTCATTTCACTGAATGCTATATTTTTCAAATTGCCAGCATAAAATCTGGGACAGTTTTTACAATAACAATGTCACAACAGGAGGGTTTAAAAAGCTAAGCCTTTCCCATAAAGTCATCAACCACTCATCTAACTCTACTAACTCTTGAGTGCTTTTGCGCCATCTAAATAATGCCAAATTTGCACAAAACAAATCAAGCAGACTTGCGTCCATTCTTTATCTGAGTTCAACTCAAAAGTCCTACTATTTCTTGCTTTCTTACACAACATAACCTAAATGTGATAGTAAGCTCTGGTGATCAATTTACTCTTTTTAGTATGCTGATTTGAATTAATTCCATACTTCAGTATTAATCAAAGATAGTATCAACTAATTAAACTAGTTTTTCTGTCTCTTGATGCCATCTTGCTGATTATAACAATGAGCTAAAATATACCATTGGTAAATAAAAAAAATACTTGCTTTGTCAAATTTCACCAAACATGTGAGTTAAAATAGTGTTGAGAAGCATACAAACTATTTTTTCTAATGAAAAGAGCATCTTGAAGCCTTCAAATTAAGGTTTTAACGCAGAAATGAAAAAAAGTTTCATACATTATCAATTTTCATTGTGTTTTACATTGCTTTAGTCCTGTCCATTGGTGTTAGGAATTAACTTCCTAAAGCACTATATCTGTTTGTAGCTGCGGTACGATTCAGAGAGATTTGTGTAATTATACGATTCAAAAGGATTTGTACAATTCTGATTTGAGGAGAGTCACTTTGGTAAAAGTTCAAGGAGAGTCATACATCAGCTTACATATATTTTGTTGTGTTAATAGAATGTTCTCACTTCTATCAACACAAATGTTTGAATGCGACATATATATACCAATTATTGTCCGTTTCTTTTTGTGGTTTAACTACGGCGTTCCTAATAATTGGCTATTATCCATTAGCTATTGTTAAATGGCTATTGTCAAATAAAGTCTTATTATTTCTTCATTCCTATCTATTGTAGTCAATTTACAGCATCGCATCTTTTAGGAAACTTTGCAAATACTTGATTTAGCATACTTTCCATGATTTTTTTAAATACTTCTTGCTGGAAGATAACTGTCAGCCATTACAGAAATTATGACCATGCATTATTGGCATTAGCAGTTATCAAAATAAGATCAAAAACTAGAATTGAAAATAAACTCTTTTTAAGTTGTTTACTTTGAGTATTAATGAGATTCCGACAAGACTTTTAATAAATGAACCAATCAGTAACTAAAAAATTGTTTTTACTCATTGTTTCTGTTGCATCTTGAAAGTACAGAAGCTCATATATTAGTATATGAATATTTTTTGAAGGAGATAAAATTAGACACCACCAAAAAAATTTTTGACCTTGTCATTAATTCAAGTTATTTTCTATTTTAAGATTCAAGTTGTAAATATCAAATATTGTATGAAACAGGAGGTTGTATTAGAATCATTAGCAAATTTCTAAAATATTGATCAAGTAGCTACGACCAAACCACTTTCAATTCTGCATTATGTATTCAATCGGAAATTTTTTTAGTGAAATAATTTTATTTCTTGTAAGCAACATTTTTGGGAGCTAATGGCAATTGGATAACAATTAAAATGAGCACAGCAATGTTTTTAGGATAAAAAATATGGAGAGGCTGATGTAGATTCCAGTGCTAGGCAATGTTTACCAGCCAGTCAATAAAATTGCCAATAAAAATTAATATTTCTGGGCAAATAGCTTAGGTTTATTTGCTTAGAAGCTAGCCCAGCCAGGTGCACCATACACACAACTAGTTAAATGTTCACCAAATGGTGAGTTTACTAGCAAATTACCATGATTAAAGGGAAATGCTATTGCATCTTACAAATGTGATCTTTTAGGTACCGTCAATGATTGTATGCTCTGAGGACTAACTACTGCATGTAATGGATGGTGTTGACATGATTTCAGTATTTGCTTGAATCTTTGAGAGGTAACTAAAGATCCAGGGTGTCAGGAATTAACCTGTAATACGGTTAATCCCTTATCTTTGTAGTTGTGGATATTCTGACAACTTGAAATATGTTCTCAAAAAGAATGTTCTCTTTTTGAGAACACGATGCTTCAGTTTCTAGTTTAGTGTTGTATTTGAGAAGTGATCTCACTTCTCGCAACACAGGTTAAGAATAATATA
Organism: Vaucheria bursata; assembly: GCA_032358265.1. Taxonomy (NCBI): domain Eukaryota; class Xanthophyceae; order Vaucheriales; family Vaucheriaceae; genus Vaucheria; species Vaucheria bursata. Next base: position 94,044 of record JAULBW010002545.1, on the reverse strand, counting down.
CCTGTTCCAGGCTGTTACTCTTTTGTGTTGTTCTCTTGTGTCCTCATTTCTAGCCTCTGCATCTTGACACAGGGTCAAAATTAATATTTTACCCAGATCATAAGAAAAGATATAAAAGACTCCGTGTTTTAAAAGCCAATCAATCAAAAACAGAAGGATGCTACATGCAAGTAGTAGATAGATATCAGGTAATAGAAAGCTAGTTAAAAATCAGTATTTATTGACATAGCATGCATTAATAGCAAAATTTATAATACTGTAAATTTTTACCGAAAATTTAAAACTAACCTTGAAAAATTCATTTGAGCTGGTCTGTTAAGGAAGCAACATAATACTAGAACAAACTTTGATCCATTTGTAGAAATGCAGCACATGAAACTGACCAGAAGAATATTTCAGTAGTCCATCAATACCATATCAACAAGGAACTTTTTAACTATCAAGATCATAGTAATGAGAACCTTGATTTAAATAAATCTTTTCTCTTGATATACTGCGTCAGAGACTAATTTGGAGGGCATTTTTCCAAATTTATAGTGAAAACAAATGGAAGGCCAATTTTTTTAGCAATTTGAAGGAAGAACTATTAATAGCAAGTTTATCCTAAATATTATTTTATTTTTTTGCATACAACATGTGATTGGGCTGTAAAGGACTTAAAATAAAGCTTTGGTAGCCATTATAGAAGTCCATAAAAAATTGGCGCTACAGAAGTAAAAAGGCTTCATTTTCAGAAATACTGTTAAACATGGCACTATTATAGTGTCCAGAAGATAGATACTATAGCAGATGTACCATGCAAGGCAAATATCTTCATATAAGTGATAAAACTAAAAGACTGGTTCAATCCTCATCTGTTTTAGCTAGTAATGCAACTAAAGGATATCAACAAAAAGTCTCAGTAAAAATGGACCATGGCAAGCAAAATTCGACATATGGTAAGTAAGAAAAGAACTTGACAATTAAATCATTCAACAAAAAATAGAAAGAAATAATTAGTGTCACCACTGTACAAGACCTGAAATAGTGCATTCGTCATTGTCTTGTAAGCTACACTTTATTTCCTGCTAATATTGCTGAAAAATTCAAGAGAGTGATAAGCTAGAAAAAAGTGAAGTAAATTTTTCAATCCTTGTATCATGACAGTGTGAAAATATCACTAAGTTTTGCAAAGTTTCACTTATCTCTTGTAATTAAATTTTGTCAGCATCATTTGCTTAAAGTTTTCTTTAGAGCAATCAAGTATATAAAACTTTGTAATGAAAAAACCATTGTTATTTGTTTGAATTAACTGAATATAATTTTTTAGTGCATATCTGTAGTATAATGAACACAAAAATGATGTCCTTCTTCATCTTAGTCTAAAAACTCATGCAGCAGATATATCTTGAAAAAAAAATGAAAAGTCATTTTGAGCAGTGTTTCTTCAATATTTCAGTAAGTTGATCAGTCCTTGATATGTGTAAAAGATTGATAAACATATTTAAAATTCATTTCCATATATTTGGAGAGTAGTGTCAGGATTTAATATGTCTTTGCCATGTATTATGTTTATTCATTGACAATTCTTTCAGGGAGTTGTAGTTATATATCTAATTTGGTTTGTATGTGCAAGCATAGGTTGAAAATGTTGACAAGATTCACTCTTGTCAACACATGAACTAAGATAAATGAAATAGTGTTGCACCTGTGGTATCTCTGTGTTTATATTGTTCTGGTTTCTGGCCTACACTTGATACGATTCATTAGTCTTGACAAGTAGACGTATAAATATGGAGCATTGACAATTTATGTAGCTTCTGTCGGGACTTACAACGAAACAGGCAAAAACGTAACAGAGTAACAACTGAATTATACATTATATCTTGACCTGTGTTGTGAGAAGTGATCACACTTCTCAAACACAACATTACTAATTTTTGACATATTGTATGACTAGCCACTTATTGAGAATGTGACTAGCATAAAAATGAAGAATGTTTCAAATAGAAATATCTGCAGCTAAAAATAGAAAAAGGAATTAACTTACAATATAAGTTAGTTCCTGACAGCTTCCACTAATTCAATCATTCATAATGTAGAAACAAATTGCCTGAAGCCAAAAATAGCTGATTACCATAAAAAACCACTTTACAAATAGTATTACTAAATGAAGCAGACTTGTTCATATTCGATGGAACAAATAAAGGTGATTTGTACATTAGAATCTAGATAGCTAAGCCTTGAGCCATAGCAAAGAAAAGTTTCAGAAAGACACACAAGTACATATATCACCAGCCATGGTTGCATCTGCATTAAGATACTGAGGGTATTTTAAAATTGCTAGAAGTTTAAGAAAAAAATGTGCATGCAATTATATTACCTTTAGTGCTAAAATTTTATTTTGATCAGAGTAAGTGTAAGGAACTAATTTATATTACAAATTAATTCCTTTTTTCGATTTTAACTGTAGATGTTCCTATTTGAAACATTCTTCATTTTTATGCTAGTCACATTCTCAATAAGTGGCTAGTCATACAATAGGTCCGAAATTAGAAATGTTGTGCTGGTAAAGTGTGATCACTTCTCATAACACAGATCAAGATATAATGTACATTTGAGCTGTTACTCTTTTGCATTGTTTGCCTGTTTTGTTGTGCATCACAACAGTAAGATGAATAACTTCAAAATAGACTGACATCCACAGACAAAGCTGCAAAAATGAGAGTAAAAATAAAATACAGCTTTAAAGTAGTGGGCAGGTATATAGTTTGACACAAGTAATATAAAGGTATCTCTATAACATGTGTGCAGACAACAAGGGTGGATTAAGTAACAGGTACTATTTATGTTCAACTTCAATACTATCTGATTTAAGCTGTCTTATTGACTAATACAAATCAGCCTTAATGAATCAACTTTATCTTTTCAGATACATTAAAAAATCTTTGTAAGTTGTCTTGAAATTTACATTGGTAGCTGCAAATGTACTTTTTGCAACTAATGCCATCAAAATAAGTAATAACTTTACTATCTGAAGTATTCCAATTATATAAGAATGTTTTAGTGAAATAAGCAATGAAACAATAGTAACCAATACCTTGAGTGGGGTTTTGTAATACAAATTATAAGCTTTTTTTGTCCTGGGGTATATTTCATTGAAGAAATGCAATTTTCACATCAATACTGTGAAATATTTACTGATTATATATAGAAAAGCTATATGCCATTTGAAAGCAGTAGATACCAGGCTTGTGTGTTAGTACCTTGGATGCTGATTTCACTTGACTCTATATCAGGCTTTTGTTACGATTCAAATGTAATTGCATAACTAAGTATGACAATGTTTGAAAACTGTCAGGACTAAACCAGTTATTGTTGCATGTACATAACTGATCTATGTTTCTTCATATTCACAATTCCTGAAGATTCATACTGTAGATTCAAGTGTACATATTATATATTGTAGTTCAGTTAATTTCAATTGCGTATGTCCAACATTAGCTGTTGGTTGGTATTATATTTTGTTTCCAACACTGAGTACTGGAAACACCTAATAATAAAGTACACCTTTTCTTGCTTAATCTCTTTTTTCTTTCATTTATATCTTTCCCAGATTAATTGTATTCCCTTTTTGTTTGCTGTGCATTGGATTAACCTTTATCCTATAACTAATCTTTGATCCTATTCTTCATCTTCAGTTGGCATGTGTCTAACAGAAGCATCAATATTCAACCTAAAACTTTAGTGCTGCTAGTCGATTTCCATACCATTAAGTGTTAGTTTTCAAAGAAGTAAGGAACATTGGAGATCCTAATATTTGGGACAGGGCAGATTTCCTTGCAGCTATTTACTAACAGATAAATACCATGCATTTTCTTTTCTTAAAAAAGTAATGCTAGATTAAACCTACATTGGTTTTCTTGAGGCTTGAGTATTTCAAAAGGGGCAAGACAGAGTATTGAATATTGCTTCTACCAATCTCCACAAAATCAGAATAGAATACTTTGTTTACAATAGAGAAATACTCTGTAAAGAAACTCAAAATACTAAGAGTTGACAGCAACATGCTTGTGCAAAACTAATTCAAGATGAAAGCCATTTCCCTCTGCACTTGTCTTTCAAGTAGCTATACAGTGCAGTCTCAATTGTAAACTAGGAGATTTAATTAGTTAGTACTGGAAGCAAAAAGCTCAAGCACAGTAGCCATCATTAAGTTTTCTGTTAGATGATGGAAGAAGAAGGGTACAGTAGTATGATATAGTACTTATACTTGTGTTGGAAAATATAGCTAAATGAAGGGGGTAAAGTCCAATGTACGGTAGTGGGCAGACAAACAGCAAAGTAAAGAAAAGATTTAATAAAATATAATAGTTTTATCAAACTGATGAAGAGTAAACATAAACGCAAGACTGAACAAGTAAACATGCCCCTGTTAGCTCCTGTAGTATACCCTCTTGAAGTGCCCTTGGAATTGGCTCTCTGGTGAATCTTGCTGCATCTATTGCTCCATAAATAAATGTCATTTTCATTGGTAAGTTTGTGATAATTCTAGATATATATATATATATATATATATATATATATATGTATATATTTATAAGGAATTCTAAGATATTGTCTTTGGCAGAAATAAAGCAGAGTAAAGCAGTGAAATTGATAATAAGGCCAATTCGAGCAAAATGTTAGCTTTCATGACTGCTCTGGAATAATATCCAGTCAATTGAAGTGGAGTTTGAATTGGAATAAAAGAAGGTAAAAAAGAGTTTCAAGGGAGCATGATGAAAATACAATGACTCTTTTGTCAGTTGAACTGGTTGAAGAAAATAATCCAAGAAGTTTCCAATTAACCATAAGAAAGGTGACATGTGGCAAATTGTAGAGATGTAGAACAAAGGAGTCCATAAAAGGTTGTGACAGAGATATTGACATAAAGGGTTTGGCATATAAGACACAATTAGGATAAAAGGCGCAATTAGGTAAAAGAGGCAAAAACGTAGGCAAAATATAAGTGAACATAGATGAATATTGGTGAACATGGTTGAGCAGTTATGACATTATAACTTAAAGAGATAGCAGGACCAGCAAGTATCCTGACATTTTCATTATAAAAATTGCATTCAAGAGTCCTATACTTATATAGGGCAAAACAAGTGAAAGAAATGATATTGAGCCCAGTCATTAGAAAAATGCATAAAATGACAATATTTACCCTAGGCTTGACAGTACATCTTACTGGTAAAATCAGCATAGCACATTGTATAACAAGTGGCTAGTTATAGCAGACCAGGTTGACCTGATTAAGTAATCATATTTTACAGCTATATCTCCAGCTATAAAATTTTGAAGGACTGACAAGGTCACCTTGTTAAATATAGAAAGAGTTAGAGTATTTTAGCTAAACTGAATTTGTAACTTAATTGCATGGCATTGCTAAAAATATCTTTCAAGGTAATAGCAATGTGCCATGTGTAAGAGCTTGAGAAAACTGTAAATAAATTACTATCTACACACAGTGACAAAAAAGGCTGTTTTCCAGTATAGCTTGCCTGAAAAGAAATCAAGCATACATCCAATAAAAAATAAATTGTGCTATTATGAGACATAAAAAAACCAGAAACTTGATAATTATCTCTGTAAAAAATTGTAACTAGACCAGTGCAAGTATTTATCTAGTGATCTTGGAGTAAATGCTAGAATTTAGGAATATTCATCCCCCTATGATAAAAAATATATATACTAAATTTCTAAACCAAAAAGTAATATTGTTAGTTGATATGTCATGATTAGAAACAAATTATGGCCATAGGTACCTTTATTTATAAAAAGCTTCCCTGCATTATTCAATTACTTATTTGATTTGAATAATCACAGCATATTATGTCCTCAATGGTAGCTACAAGTGGCATTCCATCAACAAGATTAGAAAGGTGAAAGTTCACAAGAGCAGTAGAAAAAGTAAAGTCTTTTGGAGTGAACATCCATTTTTGTTTTACGAATGAAAGAAGTGAAGCAAATGAGAAATAATTTGTTAAAAGCCCAGCAATTAAATGCACCATAGATAGAGGAGAGATTATATTGGCTGTGGAAGGTAAATGTCAAGAAAACAAAACAAAATGGGAAGTATGTAATTCTATAATGGATTCAAATGTGTAGTGCTCAAAGGCATTATAAAGTTTAGATATATTGGTTGACAGTTAGCAGCTGTATAAAAATTATTTTTCTGGCTACTAGAGTATAATACTCTGGTGTCTGTTGACTGAACATTAAAGTTATCTGAAATGGGATTGATTTAGATTTGCTTTAGCTCTATGTGAGAAACATGAACTGCAACACAACACAAGAAACTGTGACAGAAATGTGTATACTTATCATGCATTAATTGTGTTGATAGAAGTGAGCTAACTTCATCCACACAACAAATTATATAACCCTGCTGGTATCTGTGCAGTCAATTTACTTGGAACGTCCTGAATGAAACTGACCGTAACTATAAAAATGGAATTAATCCCTAAGGGAGTTAATTCCTAACATTAACAAAGATGCATAGTTTTTTTTCTTTTCAAGCTCATTTAGATAAATTGAGAACTTAGAACTTAACTAATACCAAAATGAACAAGTCATCTCAATAATCTTACACCTGCTTAGTTCATGGCAAGTAAAATTTTTCTGTATTGTGTTTCAAAAATTTAAGCAGCTGTAAAAAAAATTTTGGTACTGGAAAACTTTTAAGTGGACGCTGTAAAACTTCATGGCATATGTTGAGAGTGCTTCATGGTACTAGTATACGCCAAAGCCTAAAAAGTACTCGACGTTCAAATTTATTTTTATAGATTTTTATAAAGTCTCATCTTTATCTTATGCCAAAAATAAAGTTGGCCTACAGTGGTAATTGTGGCAATGGTAGGGAGGAAATGTCATCAGTTAATGAAGGAACAGATCCTAGACATCTAGAACCAGAATTTCTCTAATTAAGCTCCAGATTCCTTTTGATGCGTAATACTTCTTTCTCATGGTATAAAGCAGTGAGATTGATTCATTATGAATCAGCATGCCAAAATCATTTTGAAAGATCATAGGCAAAGCTGAGATACTCAGAAGGTTTGTATTTTTCTTGTTATGATTTAGAGTGTCAAATAATTTTTGATAGCAGTTTTAACCATACAAAATGAATCGGAGCAGAGCATATTTTTCAGGCTTTGTTTTTACAAGTGTATACCTAATGTGTAATATAGACTTTCGGCTTCAATTTTACTTGTAGGACAATACTATAGAATCTGTGTATAAGGGTGTAAATGGAAAACGAGTTGCTACAGTGAAAACCGAAAGAAAGCATCAATGACAAATGCAAAACTTACAAATAAAAAGCAATTGATAAGAGGGGGTATTTTTTGTTCTCGTGATTCAAGAGGGGGGGATAGTGCATTCGAGGATGTTCAATTCGAATTTTCTCGCAAGATATGGAAGCCCAATTTGTGAGCGAAAAATTAATTTTTTTCTTGTTGCCTATTTTATAATATGAATCCGTCCGTCGGAAAGATAACAATTCTACCCAAAACATTTTTATTATCTTCAAAGCATGAGACTTGGACTACTTGTGATTGTGATATTATCAGCGTCAACACAGGAATAAATTAAAAAAATATATCTGAATCGAATTAATTTCCCGAGTTTATACGTGAGTATTTGATCTGCCATTGATATTTACATTGCCAATCTCTTGAGAGAAATCATTATATACGTGAATTCATTCCGCTCTCAATTATTGCTTTGAGAGAAAGTCATATTTGAAATGCAGTTACTTTTCTCTAAGAAAGATCCTTCCATTTTCAATCTATTCGCTTACTATTTGAATCCCAATATTTAACTTTTATGCTGAATTTACCAAAGAGATCTTCAACGTTTTCTATTCTTCGTGTCAACTTCATTTTTTATGCATTGACTTTCAATTTCCATAACAATGCTGTTACGCTTTTAAATTTCCCTGACCCTCAAGGCTTATAATTATGGTATTTCCTCTACGTGGAAGTAAGGAGATTTGAGTGGTCCTGGTACATTTTTATCGAAAGTAATGTTTTAACTGCCATTTCATCTATAATCAACACTTTGCTCAACTCAGGAAAATCCTTTAAATGAGCGATCGTGAATGCAGAGATCGTGTTCGAGATATAGGTGGAAATAATTATCGCGACGGAGAAACTAACAGGCCCTCCATGCGCCGTGATGACGCCTTGCGTAATCTAAGAGATCGACGGAGCCGAGAAAGAAATGCATCTCTTGATCGCAGAAGACCTAGAGATTATGTTGACCGCAGCATGTCTCCACAACGTCATGATAGGAGAGAGCATCGTGGTAATTTCCACGGGGAGGTTTATAATAGCCGTTCTCAACAAGACTTCCGCGAAGGAAGGAACTGTGGAAATGATGGCTACAATGGTCGTTATAAGTTTTCGAGACCATCCGATAGCATCAGTCCCACATCTCAATCCTCCAGAAGAACGGAGCAATCATCGCCCAACATGCAGCCTTATTCAGGAACATATTCTGGTGGCATTATCATGGAAGCTACAGATAAAGAACAATTACTTCCTCCTTCACAGCTTGGTGCAATTTCACCTGCATTCAATACTGCTATCGTGGAACCTGTTTGGCATATATCTTCACATCTTATTGAATCTATTCCTAAGAAACACATCCTCGAACCATCTGCCATGTCTAGTTCATCTACTGCAGTGACACCGATGCATACGAATAAATGTGATTTGAAACCCATCATTTCTATGGATAATACTTTGAAGCAAGATTCGGATAGTAATGAAGTCATTTTTCTTCCTAAATCATCAATGGAAACATCTCCAAAACTTCGCAAGTCACGTTGGGGACGTCCATTGCTTGCATCTGAACCCCAAAAGCAAAACAATGATTCCCCGCAGTCAATTCATGCATCGGACCAAAGATATGAAGGAGCAGATGCTAGTACAAATACTGATTTTGTTTCGCAAGCTCCTGGTTTGACGAGGAGCGAAAGAAGACTACAAGTTGAAAAAGATGCACTTGTTGAGCTCATCCAGTATCTAAAGACGAAAGGTATTGCTGCCGAAGCACTCGAGGATTGGCATGTTGTGGCGCGTGGGGAATACAATTTCCAGGTGTTTTATGTATCCCCAGGAGGTGTCGAGTATACAGCTAGGGGCGATGTTAGGAACTTGTTATTGGGCAGCTCTGCTGCACTTATTCCTGATAAAGTAGAAGAAATCAGGCATATATCTAGATAAATTTATTGACAGAAATATTAGATTTTTAACAAGAATTTTTTTAAAATATTTAGCCGAGCCACTGCACATGAAAATAGCCGCCGTTTTCTGCAGAAAGAAGCAATTGGTTTAGTGGGTGATCACCCAACTGCAGACCCTATTATCAAAGGGGATCTCATGCTCATATCGCTGGTAAGTTTTTCTTGTTTTCGAATTGATTGCTATATTTTCATTTATAGTTTACTTTAGTAAGATTGGATTAAGCTTGACATTGCAACTAGGTAATAAGATGTGAAGGTTTTAAAATGCTTCAAACATTTTATATGCTGCTGTAGTTATAATGATAATTATTACATTTCAACATTTCTATTCAGGGTACAATTGAGCCAGCTCTTGGCTATCACGATCACCGCCATGTCTGGCCACCTGGATACAGATGTGTTAAAGTTGGAATACGAGAAAAAACTGGGAATGCAATAGCATTAACATGTATAATACTAAGAGGCCGTGACGGTCCTTTATTCAGAATAGAAGTTGAACCGGAAAGTCCAATGGACGAAAATATCATAGTGGAAGGCGATAATGAGATGCTTGCCTGGCAGGAGGTTTGATTTGAGCTGTAACTTATGTCTTTAATTTCAATATTTCATTCGGCATTCAGTGCATTGGATATCTCCTGTTCAGTAAATTTTTTTCAATGCTTTAGTATCGATAGTTTTGCTGGTTTATTTGATAAATTTCCAAACATTTTCATAAATATTTAAACATTCAAATTCAAATTTTTTCAATCGGAAAAAATTTTGCCGCTTGCAGGTTTTACAAGTATTAGAGGTAGCAGGAACTGGCCGAGAACGCGAATCAATATTAGGTGGATGTTCCTTTTTCAACATTGCGGTGGAACGTCTCATTGAAGGGCTAGATGGCTGCATTGAATTGAAAGGATACCAATGTGTTGATCAACGAGGTACCGGTCATGAGGTCATTGGAAGGCGGGTACCCAACGATTACCGTCCTCCTAGCTTGTTGGATCTTAAAGAAAGGTTGGAAAAAAATTGGAACAAGGTTAGTTTGAATGTTCTCAGCATGCATGTAATGATTGAGCTATACTCTATGTAGTACATAGAGAAAAAGTCCAAGAATCTTATTAATATCATCTTTTCACCTCTATTATCCAGGATATCCATAAAGATTCTCGAGAGCGTTCTAAAGTAAACGAATCTGGTGCTCCACAAAAGCGAAGCCAACGCAAGGTTTCAAGGTTAATAAAACTGTTCTACAGAAAAATATTTTGGCATTTATTCCAGATTATTACCGAATAACTGTACTGAAGTGTATTTCAAAGAGTATTTTTCTTGCTTACAGCACTGCAGAGAAAATTTTGCCCCTTAAAACTAAATCAAGCATTAAAAAAAGGAATAGAGGAGGAAATACAACAGAAAAATATAACAATAGTGCCATAAAAAGACCCTCTAAACAAGATAAGTCTTCTGCTGAAGCAATTTTGCCCGCTGTACGAAAGTAAGTATTTTATTTTCTTCGTATCCTTTTGGGTAGCCGAATTATTTCCAAATATTTCAAATTGACTAATTTATTTTCTAGTTTTATTTTTATCTTACCATATTCTGTTTCTGACTTCAGGGAAGTTGAAACTCAACTTCGCGCTCGACGCAAAGAAGCTCGTTCCGCTGTTCTTTCACTCTTCGATTCTTATCGAATATCTCAAGTTGCTTCTAAACGCGATGAAACTATTTTGCTTAAAGATAGTTCAGATAAACCTCCAGCTCCTGAACGAGTTCAAGTTCATCCAGGCATTATTCCAGGCGTTCGACTTGAGCATATGATGGAATTGTGGAAATTCATACAAGTTAGTTGAACAGTGTGTGTATATAGTTCGGTTGTTGGTGTTATGTGTTCATCTGTTCTTTCTCTCATATGTACAGACCTTTTCGGAGCCTCTAGGTCTTCGACTAACCCCATCTCTTGATCAATTGAGTTCTGCCATAGTTATTGTTTCTGGAGCTCAAAGGTAATAATATAATCTTAATTATTCATTTTTGTTTCTCCTTTTCTCCTCGGCCATGTTGGATAATCATCAAATTTCAATTACCATGGAAATACATCTTCACTGTTGTGGTATGTATGGCATTCAATATGTTGAATTTTTGTGCTTACAATTTAGTGCTTTTTCAAATACAAGCTTATCATGGCATACCTTTCATTTTAGTGAGGCTGTAAATGACGATATACAGAAAGAGGCAATAGCTCTTTTGGACAATATATCTTGTAGCATGGTACGCCTTCTTGTACCTGAGCTCCATGGAGCACTAGGAAGTCCTTGTGATCATCTCCCAGTTGAAGGGAAAAGTGGAGGTAATATCGACGTATTTGATTTGATTCCTGTCAACCAGCTCACCTGGCCTGAAATTGCTCGCCAAGCACTCTTAGTCAGACTGGGATTTGAATATCTGCAGGTGAATTACTCATTATATTACACTGATTATCATAAACAGTTCTTACTCGAGTATGTTTCTCTTGCATATTGTGTGTGATTATACTTGATAATATATTTTTATGCCTGATAATAATTTACTGGGCTAAACTATAGTTGGCATGAATATAAATTTTTAATTTGGCATGACTCCAATGTGCAAGGTATCATTGGAAGACATTCGAAGTTGGATAACTGGAGGAGATCGTCACTGGAAAGCTGAACGTGCGACAAATGTGTTATTAAGACAGCGCTTAGAACATCGATGGAACCGCGGAACAACATCAGTTGCTCTTGCGCCAGATTTTACTGAATTATCTGCTGCTGGCTTGCACGCTTCTAATTACCCAGAAATGAATGTAGATGATAAATTAAGTGAACGTGCTCTGGCCCAATTACAAAGCCCATCTGCACCCGATGAGGATAGTGAAGAAGAAGACCTAAACATTGAATTAAAAATAAGGCGAGATCTGAAAAAATTCATAGAGGATACTGAGCAGAAGGAAATATTGAGAAGGTGCGGGGCAGTTCTTCTTGAACTCATGAGGCATCAAAGGTAACCATATTTAATATATGGCGCAGGCACGTGATAAGTTTTTGGTTAACCTAATATATACTTTTTTTTAGTGGCTTTTTCTTTATTCTGGAACCTGATCATTTCTCAATGCCTGAATACAATGAAGTTATCATGCGACCCATTAGCATGTCCACCATATTTCGTCGTCTCACTGGAGGAAATTATGAACATGCTGATGCTATAGATGCAGCAGCTTCTTTTTCCTCAGATGTTCGTCTAATGTTCGAAAATTGCTGGTGCTTCAATCATGAAGGTACCCCTCCTTGGACTGCTGCAGAGACTTTATCACTAGTATTTGAACGAGTTCTACAGGAATGGGTGCTTGATATAAATCGTCCAAGTCTGGATATTATTATCAGTAATAAAGGAAGACCATGTGCAGCTTGCCGGTGTAGCTCTTCAGCTGATATTGTATTATGTGATCGCTGTGACTCTGTTTATCACTTGAACTGCTTGATCCCCGCCCTTGCCGAGGCACCTAAGAATGAATGGTTTTGTCCCGTTTGCGTTAGTTCCAAAGTAGCTGTAACCGAATATGGATGTGCATCAAGACTCTTAAAAAATCCACCCTACTTATCCGGATCGATCATTTGTGATTCTACGGAAAAAAGCCAAATGACTCATTCCAGCACATGGGGAATTGCTGGGGCATTTCCTCAAGCATTAGACTGGTCATTGAATGCCCGGATTTGGAATATTCTAGATGTTGAAGATGAAGGGCGTGTGTTGCATGATGCATTGCGGTTGTTATGTAGTCAGAGCGGGGGGAGTTTGCCCGGGTCAGCCTTTTCATGGACTGCCGCAGAGCGAGTGGTTGTGCTTTTAGCACTAACATCGCTAGCGCTAGCCAGTCCAGGTTAGTGTAGTTTTTCCTACTTATTTTTACTTCCGAAGTACTTGATGTTCAACTATTTTTGTATTACAGTCACAATGTGGTGCACGTATTTGGCAAAATTTTATTGATACATTTTTATTTTATACTTTAGAGTCTTACAACACTGCTTGAATATTGCATTTTTTCTGTTTTCTTAGCCTTGCATCAGTTTTTGGCAGAAGGGGAACAAAGATGTCGTACTTTGAGACAGAAAGCATTAAGTGGTGCACCAATAAGCGATGCAGCATTCAAAAATGGTCTACGAAGTGTTGGTGGGGAACTTGCAGTAAAGTATTGGAAAAAATTGTTAGCTGAAACAGGAGATGAAACCTTGTTGGCTGCAGCAACAGCGAACGATGACGATGAAGAGCTACTAGGTCCTACACCAGGTGTATGTACTGCATGTTGGGGGAGCACTTTTGACTGCGATGATGGAACTGTCCTTATATGTGATGGATGCAATGGGGAAGTGCACGTGCATTGCAGCAAATTCCGCTCTGTGCCTCCAGAAGATGTGCCTTTTTTCTGTCAGTCATGTACTCGAAAACTCGATTCCAAGAAAAAAATACCACTTCGAGGCCATGAGATCATTAATGCATTACCTGTCACTATGCAGTTTGAAGAACCTGAACTTCTCTTAAAAGACCGCATCAATCGCGAATGCTCATTTAAAGAGCGTGTAGTGGAAAATGTGCTGATGGAGAGGCAGCGTTTGAGCAGTGAAACGATCGAAGCCTCTGCGGTCAATGCCCAAACTCGAGACTCAGTTTTAAGAAAAGGTCGTTGTGGTGTTTGTGCAAGCTGCTCTGCAAGAGCATGCGGGAAATGCTCAAATTGCAAAGCAGCTACTGCTGCTGGAGGAAGTGCTTCGACGATAACTCGCCGCACTCGTGAGGTTTGTATCAAACGCCGTTGTACAGCTCTCACTGAAGTTCCATTAGACTGGGATGCAATATTTGGACAAGATGCAAATGGGGCATGTGAGTATTGTGGGATGAATGAGCAATCTCTATGCTCTTCACTAGTACGAGGGCAGACAGTTGCTGAAATGAAAGAATATGTATCCATGAACCGAAAGCTTGAGGCACGCTATGATGATCACATAGTTACATTTCGTGTAATGTCAGAGGGAGAAGTATTGAAACCACCTCCCTTACTTTTGCCTTATTTGCCACCGATTGGTAGCTCAGATGCCAAGTCACTTTGTGCGGGTCCTCAAGTTCATGAGATTTGTGCAATTACCATGGTTAAAGCATTTGCGGAGCAGAGTAGACATGGATTGCGTCAATTGAGGGAAGAAGCTGTCGAAGAAGCTATTCGCCTTGGTGGATTTAGGTCCGATCCTCTTGGGGTAGATAGGGCTGGTCGGTTTTACACTCGTTTTGCAGGGGATTCTAATAATCTGTACGTGTACATTGGAAAAGCCGATGGATATATTGAATCAAAATCAAAGCGGCCATCCCCCACTTGGTAAGTCAACCCACTTTTCGAAGCTAAATTCAAATATGTTTTAGAACTCAAATAATTATATTATGCAACTTTGCGGGTCTAATGATACAGCCGTAAATAAAAGACATAATGCTATCATTTTATTTATTTCTCTCTTATTTTTGTGTAGCATTCCTGCTGGTGGCAATATATTCCCGGACTGGACTGTATACAGTCATATTGACGATTTAAGGCTCTTAGTGGAGTGGCTCAATCCATGTATATACCAAGAAAATCTTCTGAGAAGTTCAATTCTTAAAGCTTTCCCAACAATTTCTAACTCATTGTCTACAATGTCAACCATAGAGCCACAAGAATTAAATTCGAATGAGCAGGGTGTACGTTCTTCAATTAAAGACGAATTGATTAATGATGAAATTGATGATGACAAACATTTAGATGTAGAAAACAGTTCAACCTCACCTGATAGTGAGGCTGAGTCTAGTGGGAGGATACTTGGTTCAGAAAATCGGACAGAAGATTCAATTTTTCCGCCAATTCAGGGAGATATTGAGTTAAAGTTGCAAGAATTACCTGAGTGTGAGTTTCCTCCTCTTGAAGCAACTGTTGACTTTGAAGATGACGAAAATTCAGACGAAAGGACTGCTGATGGTGCCATACAATTCCACCAACGTCGCTACTATGCAGTTGCTGTTGTAGGCTCTGGGATGTCGAAATCAATGCGTCTACCCAAAGCGCTTGGGGCTCGGATTACTTACGACATATATCGCGATGGCCAGCTTGTTGCATCGGAAAATCTTGACCGGCCATTCAGTCGTTCGGATTCAAACTACTACTTTAGGGCTGCTCAATTCAAACGTACTGGCAATTATACTTTACGGTTTGCTGTAAATGCATCTCCATCAGCAACGACGGTGGACGGATATGATTTGTTGTTACGAGCTCCGCCTCTTTCATACTCTGTGTGTGTTTCAGCCAAGTTAGTCTCTCAATCTTTGCTATCAATTTCTGTTTTTATTTCCTTATTCATAGCCATTTTTGTTGAATCGTTGCATGAACATCTAGTCCTTTGTTGAGCTTCAATTATTTGTTTCTTGCTTTCATAACCAATATTTATGACTAGAGAAGTTAGTATCAATATCCTGCTGAGCATATATACCATTTTTGATATTTGTTCGATGAAAAGCCTTGCTTTCTTTTTTCGAAGAAACTCTCGTACAGGTGCAGCTGCTGCTTTGAATCACCTCCGAGCTTCTAAGCTACAATCTCGAGCACGTTCGAATGCTGAGTTACGCATACCTTGTAATTTAGACTTACCGTATGGATCCGATGAACTTCTAGCATTACGCAATGCTTTAGCCGCTATCTTCAATGCTCTACCTTCTGGAGCACTACGGTCAGTTATGTATTTGTATCAAATAATTTTGTTTTGTCTTATTTACAGACTGCCCAGACGTTGGATCACTGGGATTCTGTTGTATTTAATTCTCTCTAAATATTATTTTTTATTCAGGGAAGTTGATAAAGGAGGCAGCGAGAGTATTGGAATATGGAGTCCTTCTATACGAGATAGCTGGGTAGACCAAGTAAATTGTGCTACATCCTGTGAACCTTTAATTGAGACTTTACTCATTCTGGAAGCCTGCATTGATCCAAAGTGGCTTCGATCGTGGTATCGCCCGGCGCTTGCCGGTTTGCCTCACTCTGGACATTTGCTGAAGCTTTCGACGCCTGGCGCCCTTGCTCAACGCTTGTTTTTGTTGGATAAAGCTCTACATTACGATCGCATTAGTCAAGTGCACGGCCGCAGTAGTGCAGCATCTTTGAATCAATCCCTTTATCCTGAAGCACAATCTCTTGCAGTTTCTCGTCCGCGTCGTGGTGTATCAAAAAATGATGGTGATAAAGTGCTACAACAAACAGAGCAAGGTCGACAAACCCGTACATCACGCGCAGCTGCTGCTAGAGCAAAACGAAGGCAACGATACAATGATGATGATTTTTTAACTAATTCAGATGATATGGAGAGCTCCGACGGAGATTGGAAAGGTGGAAAACGGGTATCACGCCGCACTCGTAATCGCTTGAGGGTCTCATATCGTGATCCTGAGGAAACTGTTGATGATCAGGATGAATACCCAAAGCCAGATCAATCAAATATACGGCCAAGTCGAGCCCGAAGAAAGCGTCAGAGTGATTCTGATGAAACTGCATCAGTAGGTGATGAAGATGATGATGAAAGTGATCACTTTGATAAATGGGTATGCAATCGCTGTACAAATCGTAATAGTTTCGATAGTAAGCGATGCAGTGCATGTAATTCACTACGCCCAGCTAATTCTAGTTCAAGAGGTGCACAGAGTGCACGAATGCAGTTTTCAAAACGCCTTAGGAAAAGTCGCCGTAGGTATAATGATGAATACAATAGTAGTGAGAGTGATGCACTCGAATATGCCTCCCAGTCTCCAGAAAATATTACTGCATCATCGTCTTTCGATAAAAATATTGAACCAAGTGAACATGAAATTCTTCTAGATGGAGAAGATGTTTCTAGATTCAACCCTGAGACCGAAGAAGAAATTAACCAGCTTACAGTGCACGATGCAATTTGGCGCCGTGGTGCTCGAGCTGCTCTAACTTCATCCCTCAACTGCGACTTTTCTCTTCCTTTTCTGTACCCTGTTAGTGCAAAAGACTACCCCGATTACCCTAGGGTAGTGACTAAACCCATGGATCTAAGTACAATGAGCATTAAACTTAGACAAGGATATTATGATGGCAGTGCACATGGATTATTTTTGCAAGATGCCCAACAGGTACATATTTATTTCATTTCAATCCTTTTTTTTGTTAATAAATTCTTCTCTCTAAACCAATAATTTGCGCACTTGAGTGTTGTACTGTTATTCTGAACCAAAATTAAATATAAAATTATTTTCTCTTGTAGATTCGTATAAACTGTGAACGTTACAATAGTAAACGCATCAAAATTTCAGCTAGTGCAAGACGACTTGAAGCAATGCTTCAACGTCTATACAGGAACTGGTGTAATATCCAACAGCCCCCGACCGCACCCATGCGTGATGATCTTTGTGCGGCTTGTGGATTGGATGATGAAGCTGGGGAACTTGGTGTGTGCATGAGCTGCAATGCATCACATCATGCTTTCTGCATTGACGATGTCTCTGGAATTGTAGAAAGACGATCTTGTCCAGAGGTTCGTTTCTCTTTCCCTACTCGAAATATCCAAAACCTTCATTGTACATTGTACTCTCAAATATATTCATAATGCGTATTTTGTCTTTATTGATTGGCTTTCTTTTTTTATCAGTGCATGGATGAAAGCGCTTAGGGAATTGTTCTGCTATCATGTTAGGCCATATTGTGCAAACAGAAGAATGTGAGACATCCCATTTTGAGTATATCGACAATATAAAACAATAAACGCGGATAGACCCAATGGCATTCGTCTCAGTTCAACGCGCATTATATTAATTATACCCCTCTATGGGATGAAATGTATAGATTCACAGCTATCTTTTACTCCATTATGTCCAATCTGGAATTATATGGTGGCAATATTAATCTATACATAATTTCCTGCGCCTATTGACGTTTTTCTTTTTATAGTTATGCCAATGGTAAATTCGACCTTGGGTCGAATCGTCTTTCACTATACAAAAAATATAATAGGAAATTTATTTGGGATAACTTAATGTAACATATTCGGGTTCATGGAAAAATTAATAGAATGAGCTATTTTTGCTTTCTCTTGATATGTCGAAAAAATGCCTTTCAGTTCCTAATGTTAACAATCTTTCTATGCAGTTCTAATTGATTTTCTACAATCCAAATAATATGATATTTGTGATTACAATACTATATCAATATAAAATACTTGTTTCATGCTGAAATTTAAATACTGAGCTGATGTGCACGTATAGTATATTTTAGTCAGATTTCATCCGTTTTTTTAAGTCTACAAATTTAATATTAAAATGCGTACACCTTACAAAGATATCTTGATCCTCGCATTTTGTATGGATGCCAACTTATTTATCGTATGTTTCTAAACCGGCGATCATGAGTAATTTTGCTTGCAGAGAAAAACACTCGGAAAACTGCTGATTTGCAAGTATTAGTTAAAAGATTCTGTTTACTTTGACTTTATCTCAGGAAGGAATAGAAGATGGCTATTTGAGGACCACATGAAATGAGAGAAGTATGAATATGTTCAAGCATGCTTTATCTTAAAACACGGAAATTGAAAAAAATACCACTGTATTACTGTCAATTATCCGAAAAAAACATGAACTTTGTTCATGCCATTTTTAGGTGTCGATTTGTACAAAGACGAAAATTTTTCTAGAATTTTTACGGCCTGTTGCCCTGCACTTTTTTGTTTTCTGTACACTTACTGTTCAGTATGAAAGATGTCATAATGTTGAAAATAATTTTTACTCATGGACCTGTTAATGCATGTTTTATTTGTATTTTAGCTATTGCAATATATGGCTCATTAAAAAATGTTGATTATGTACGAAAGTGGTCATCATTGCTTTGATACCACAACCTGATATATATATTTACCTTCATGAAGTAGTGTGCAGTAAAGTCAAGTATTTGTCTTTGACTAAGATACTGTTCTGAAATACAAACTTGACATAAATAACACATCAAAAGCAGATAATCTACTCATTTGATTTATCATGCTAACATCATTTGCTTCTTTTACTTAAAAGCAAAACTCTCAATTTCCTGGGCAATGATATTTCTACTCATTGAAACTATTTAATTTATCAAAAAAATAAACTTGTACCAATATTTATAGATAGCTATTCTATTAATGACACAATTTAATTGCTTCACTGTGGACCCTTCAGTTTATAACAAAATCTTATACAAGTATGGACTGAAATTTTGTTATCTACTGCTATCTTAGAATCATACTACAAGAATAAGATAAGGGTAACATATATGACAAATTCAAGCCCGCATAAGTGAATTAAATTTCATATTAGCAAGGTCATATCACTGTGACCTAAATAGCAGTACGAAAAATGAAAAAATGAAAAAGAGTTACTCTTATGTCAAAATTAGTTAGAGAAATTGTAGGTTGAAGAAAATATACAGTTTAGAGATGCTTCATTCCTCTGTATCTAGCTTTGAACATCAGATTACTGCCAGGAAAACTTTAGTAACTGACTTGGGCCAATTTCTGTTTCGTAACTCACCTTTTCCAAAACAAGGATTGTATTTTTTGAAACTCAAAAAAGGTACATATTTTTATGCAGTTATACTAAAAAATATAAATAGCACTGATTACTGTCTGGTGGTCACAATGGTAGACGCTTATCTTCAACTATTTCTTAAACATTTGGTATTGCCTCAATAATCTTTAGCGAATCCTCATTTATTGCCTCCATCATGTTCTGTACAATAAAATACTCTATTGGCTAACTAGTAAAATAAAGTCTTGCTAGAAGTAGTGGAAAGCTGAACAGAACAAATTGGTATGTCTTCAGTTTTAACCTACTTGTCATAATCTGACTTGACGAACTTCATTTGTTTCATTATTGAACACATCCCAATTATCTAGAACTTAAAAAACTTTCTGTTCCAAGTACCTCATTTTTTAAATATTTAACCGCATATGAATTGCAGTTGGATTGAATAGTTACTAAGTAGCAATATCAATATTTGTGTTCAAAATTTGTACCCATTTCAGAATTGAATGCTGCTGGACGCTTTGCTGAGTGCTTTGAATTTAGTTTTGCTTGCCACATTCTCTGCTAATATTAAAGATACAATACTCATTGCCTAAATGTATTTGGAGGATCCAAGAAGATTTTTTGTTTGGCCTTCAATTATCATTGTCCTTTTTATAGATAAAAATACTACCAGTAATTGTCCCATTACAATGAGATGGACAAAATCGAACACCGTCCTTTTCTGGGTTGCCCCCCCCCCCCGAATTTTGGTCCCTGGGGTGAGCATTGGTCAAATTCAACTGCTATACTGCTATGCATAATTTGAACAAGTAATTTTCAACTAAAAAATTGCATCAACTGCTACAATCGGGAAAGCAGATATATCTATCTCGGAATATCATATACAGCATGAATATGATGGAAGCAACGGAACGGTAACATGATCATCCTTTTTTGAAATTGCGCCTTAAGTAATTTAGAACGATTTCTCTCGTAAAATTATAACATATCGAAACCATCAGCTAAATCTTGCGCTGCTTCGCATGATTTTTTGCAGTATATATTATTTCCATGCAGAACTTGAACTTAACTAGTACTCAATAAGATCTTGTGTTTATTTGTAGCTGCTATGAAAAATCATCTCCAATATAATATTTGCTAGAACAAGTATATTATGACATTATTATGAACTTTTCTCGAATTCTCAGTAGTTTGCATGAGTTCAGCCCCAAAACCCGTAATTGCTATATAATTTTTAACATGGAAAGTCAATATTTGCCAGCTTTTCAGTATAAAGAAAAATAGTTTTCCATTTGAATCGATGGCAAAAGTAAAAACCGCAATAATTTTAAGCTGTAAAAAGTTATTGTAGATTTCAGCTACAATAGTGTTACTATCTTAAATTAAGTATAATTAAACCTAGTATCATACTCGCTTACTGCAGTAAAAATGAAATAGTGGAATATCTATGACCATTGTGACTGCAATTGATTTTATAATGGATATCAGGAGAAAACTATATTTGTTAATTGTCGCTCGGATTTTTTAAAATCATATGTAATGTATCATGTTCATTACAATATGTTTTAAAACTTTCTCGAAACATTAATATTTTGGTGAACAGGAAGAATAAAAACTTAAAAATAATTTTTGAACAAGAATATTAATAATGATGCCACATTTTTGTTGCTCATCCATTAGTGCCATTGTTACTTTTTAAAATGCAGTTTTTACAGTCCCCATATATCAAGCGTTACTATTTTCTTTCTATTTCTTTAAGTATGCTTTCAGATTGTTCAGCATATCAATCGGGCTACTTTCTGTTTTTTTTTATACTGCAGACTCCCAAATGATTCTGAAAGTGCCTTTAATGACCAGTTTCTATTGTTTTTGATTGCAAAATATTTAAAAAATATATCCTGCACTCATGCAGCTCAAACGCTTGAAGATGAATTGGTATGAAATTAGTATCATTATATTGCTTTATTTCTGTACATGAGTAAATTGCTGCATGATTCGGAACAAAATTCAATCTGTATTCTTAACAATGAGGTTATGATAGCTCCTTACAATCAAGAAATCTTTCACAAATTTTTTTATCTTCGATGTTTATAAATATGCAGCAGGTAAATCAGTGCTCTTCACACATGTTTAGGTCATCGAAAATCCCCCAAATTTCAGATTGAGGGGAGGTACAATCACTTCAGGAGAGAAATATTAACATTTTAGATTCATGCCAATGCATAAAAATTTTTATGCAGTGATTTGCATTAATAAATTGTAGCACGAATAGTTTAAGTTGGTAAACACTATTGCTAGCATTAATTTATGTACAAGTTTTTCATTTCTAATTATATTCAATCATTTTAACCAAACTTTTTATTTCTACTGTATAATTTAGAGGGAGAAAAATCTACTCGGGAGTAATCTAGACTGGAGAGGGATAAGGCAGCCTGCATCACTAAATGATTTTCGTCGCAGATTCCCATCCGTCCTTGACTCACACTTAAAATTTATCATTGATGACTATCTTTCGGAAAACAAAAAATCATTAATAGGCCCAGCAAATCCCCACAAACACGGAAATCTATCTATACACGATTATACAGTTCTAAAACATGACATCCGTTCTCGCTGTTATATTAAAAATGTGTTTGAAAGCCGTTTCAAACGACGCGGTAAATTCAATGGCCACTTAGCTCATGCAGTCTATACAATTAAGTTTGATCGGTCTGGCCAGTATTTCATTACAGGGGCAGATGATTGCCTAGTTAAGGTTTGGAATGTTGCCACGTGTCAGCTTGTCCACACCCTTAGAGGACATTTTAATGTTATCATGGATATTGCAGTTTCTTACGATAACACTTTTCTGGCAACTGCTGGAGCTGATCATCTGGTCAGAATTTGGTGCTTGCAAACGGGAATTCCTGTGACAGTCTTATGCGGCCATAGGGATATCATTACTGCAGTGGTTTTCATGAATTCATCAAACATTCTTGTGAGCTCTTCTGACGATGGGACTGTGAGGTCGTGGAATCTTCAGCCATTGTCGAATGTTATTTTTGCCAACAAAGAAACTAGAGTTGGATGTGTACCTTGTCATCACTTTGAAATGGGACAATTCAAGGTTGGGGATTCTCTTTATCCTGTTCGATGCATTTCATGCAGCCCAGTCGAGAATATTATTGTTGCTGGTCATATGAATGGTGCCATCAGTTTATGGAATTATGAAATAATCGATTCAGATGGTGGTTTGGAGTCCATGTTCATGAATACAAAACTTTTGAAGCATTTGCTTGGTCATCCAGAACCTGTCACGGATATCAGCTTCAGTGGACGCGGAGATAGATTTATTACTGGATCTTCCTTGGATGGATATGTTCAAGTACGTTTTAGAGGGGAAGACTTGTCATGGAATAAATCCATAGCATTGGAGGTTTTCTCAGATAAAGATATTGCTATATTATCAGCAAAAAATAGGCGAATGAAAAGTCCACTTATCACTTTGGACTCCATCATATGGTCCTGTGATGATTCCAAAATCATTACAAGTCATTCGATTCGAAAGACTAAGGGTCTATTTGAGCAGCGGATTAAAGTTTTTGACAGCATTTCTGGAAAGGTACATAATTTTATTATGCTGCTTCTTAGAATAATTACGAAGAGACAATATTTAATCGGAACACATTCATAAAATATTTCTTCTGGTATCAGATTAATCCGTACAACATCCTTAGCATAATGAATTTTCCACTTCCCATATGTATGCTGTAAAATAAATGTAATTTATATTTTTCCTGACAGCTGCACTTTTCAAGCCAAGGACACCAGAGTTCTGCAAACATCATAGCACATCCTAATCAACCAAATATAATTTGTAGTGTGGGGCAAGATGGCGAAACTCGCCTATGGAACTTGGACCTATCAATAGGTTCTCCACAAACTTGTTTATTTACGAATACCTTTGAAGGTGGCCCCGTCTCAACTGGAGTGCACTTAGGTTCAAAAGTTTCCTGCTTAGATGCTGCTTTTTCTCCTGACGGTTTGACGTTGGTAATAACAGATAAATGTGGATGTTGGAGTATTTTTGGAACTGGTAATATTGTCAAAGTTGTACCAGTTGATGTAGCTGCTGGAGCCAGGGGCATAATATCAAAAGACGCCCTAAACTGTTGTGTTCCTTATGAGCAATACTTTTCCAATGATTACAAAGATATTCAGCTTGACGCGAATCTCAATATTATTGATATTGAAACGCAGTTACCTGTTGGTAAGGTACCCAAAGGAATACTCGTTGCATCCTCTGGACAGAGTTATGTTGAAAATTTTCAGAGGGACCCATCTTCTTTACTTGGACCATTTCCATTATCTCAACGAGAGTTGGATTCTGTCCGGCGAGAAATATTGTTGAGGCAGACATCATCATTCATGTTTTCAGCAAGATACTCAACTGATGCTACAAATAATGATATGTGTGATGATTCAGACATTTTACAGAGCGACTGGACAAAGTCCCCTAATGAGGACAAAAACGAACATTCAGTTACATTTGGAAGTGGCAATGAATCAGGTGATGATTCTGTGGTGGTAAGTTATGTTGAGATTTTATCCAGTTGGCACTTCTTTTAACTATTTAATGTTTCAATGGTTGTAGGAAGAAAATGCACCTTCTGAATCTTTTGGTGAATGCAGTAGTGATCATGAACTCAATCATTCGGAAGTACGCCGCAGTGAACGTATTGAAGCATCTGGTCGATTTACACACCGTATGATTCCACCCATAAATGGTGCTATTCGTACTAGAAGTCAATGTGCTCTACCTGATACTTCTGAGACAGCCAGAAGTCGTGGTAGCATTGATATGGAAGAAGATGCACAATCTGATAGGGATAATGGAGGTTTTTCCCCTCTTTGTGACCTTTCAGACTGCCAATCAGAAGCCAGCGCTCACTTCATTTTAAATAATTTACCCAAGAAGAAAAATGGAAAAATTAAAAAAACTCCACGGAACCCTTTACACCAGAGTGTTCCATTAGGTACGCATATTGATAGGAGTTGGTTGCTTGAAACAACTCAAAGTTGGATTTCAGGGACTTACTGCCCGCAGATGGGTGATTCTGTTGTGTATATTCCTCAAGGACACGAATCTCATCTTTTCCCAGATGATTTGGTTCTTCCTGTGAGGAACATTGGTTTTTTTCAGGCAGCACTTTGCTTGGTGGTTGGAATTGAGTATGGGTTTCCTAAAGGAAAAGATCTTCAAAAATGCAGGTATATTGATTCAATATATTGATGCTCAAATTGATTTGAATTTTTTCTAATCAGGTAATTCCATAAATAAAATTGAAATAAATATTTGGTTCTATGTTAGGTCAGTGATTGCTAAAGTTTCCCTAAATATCCAGAAAATATTACAGGCGGGAATCGAAAATGCCAAGCCAGTATCATTTTTACAGCCAACTTCAAATTTTGAGCCTGTTGTCGATACAGAAAAAGTAACAGTTTATTTAAGAGATGATGGCCAGCCTGATTACCTCATTCTCCGTGAATGCTACGATGCTGCTGTTGCAGTTGACTGGAAGTTTGGAATGAGAGTCTCATCGGCTTTTATTATAGGTGGAGAATTGGTAACTTCAGAAGGAGCTATTATTGAGGTTTCAGAAAGGTGAAAAATATCATAGGTAAAATATTTGAAACTATTCGTATTCCAAATTAAAATCAAATTTTACTTTTTCAGTAATCCTCTGCATTGGCCACAAAGTGCTTGGGAAGTTTTACAGATTCAATGGGATTTAGATGACTATACCACTCAGGAGACTGAAATAAGTAGATTGAGTCCGTGGGAAGTCTCAACTCTGAAATTGACAAAAAACGAAATTGTTACATGCGATTTTTGCATCAACAGAGCAATTGAAGTGCTCCAGTGCATGTCGGGAAAGAAACATTCAAGACATTTCCTTGAGCCAGTGGATTTTGAAGCTGTTCCATCCTATCCTTCATTAATCCCAGTTCCTATGGACATTAGTCTAATAACTCGACGCCTGCAGGGAAACTATTATAGAAGTCGGGAAGCACTTCGATTCGACGCTCATCTTATCTGTAAAAATTGCATATCATTTAACGGTCCAGAAAGTATTTATGCCCGAGATGCACAAAAAGTTATGGCAGATTTTGAATGCCTTTTTGAACAAATATTGGGAAAAAATGAACAAGAATCTAATACAGGCACAAATGTACCTTACCGTATCAATGCACCAAGCGAGACTAGTCAATGTGAAAATTCAGAGAGGGCAATATCGTTTCAAGCAATGGACAAAAGAAAACGAACAAAATATCCAAACAGACAAAGTTCTGAATCAGGTAGTGTAGACACAGCACATATAATCACAAATGAAGCCACAAGGAAGAGCAGTAGAATTGCACTTAAAAAACGAAGTAGAAAAGATCTTGAGGAAGATTCAGAACTGTCCTCATGCACTAATGAAGATCTTACTGTAGAAGCGAAAACTAGCAGAGTACTTCGATCCAGCAAACTTAGACGCATAAGATAATTTGTATATTATTTTTGACATTCAGCATATTTGCAATTTGCTTGAAGGGTATCTTCTATCGGATGATAGATTATGTTACTTTGTAAAATCAAATGTCCTTTCGATTTTTTGTGAATTTGGTCAGAATCTGACTGCACTGTTTGTTGCGCTGACAATCAATGATAAAACGCAAATAATTAGAAAATGTTGCGATCACATTTCAGCGTTTGGTACTTAAAAAGTGTTCCTGTTAAGTCTAGTCTGGGATTTGGTGCTGCCGTTGAGTCTAGTTGCTATCAAAGTTAGCTTTACCTACCTGCCAACCCACAAAAGCGTATACTCGATGCTAATTGCTATTGTATATTTTTCTGACTGTTTTTATAATTTTGTGTTCTGAAATTCTGAATGTAAATTGATACTAGGCTGGAATTGGCACAATGAATAAAACTGCGACAAACTGTATTACTGTAAAGGCATAAAAATGTTTATGTTAATTTGATGTAGCAATTTAAAAAGTACATTATATCACTTTCGGAATTTCTGTTACTTCAGTTTTATTTTTATTCATATATTAAATGGACACGAAAGAATTTTCTTACCTCCAGTAGCCATTCATTTAAGTAATCTGTTTGATATCAAACTACACCTTTCACGCCGTTTAGTGTTACTAACACTATAAGGGTGATGTAATATTCCACTGTATTACGTCAATTAGTGTCAATAACGCTATTTGCGTCACAATCAAAGAGCGTGGTCGACATAGAAAATGTCTTGCACGGTGATCAATATTTAATATTACACTGAATGATTGCTGATATATATGCACATGACAGATCTGCCCTTACTTTGCAGAGAAAAATAGGTATTAACTTTCAATAATAAACATAATCAGTATGACAGAATATTTCTACAATAAAAAATATTGATATAATTGCTGTTTTCTCATTTAGATTACCCTACTTGTCAGAATCAATTATAGTGCAATTTATATTGAGAGCATGGTTTTTTGCAACTTCAATAAAATGATTCATGTGGCTGGCCACAATTGATTGGAGCTCATTGCTGAGCTGCACCAGTTTCCATAGTCCATTCAGACCCACATGCAAGGCCCCAATAAATCACTGCTTTTCACGCATAGGTGATGCCTGTTACTTTTGTCCCTTGCTGGTTAATATCAAAAATATCATCATGGACAGCATCAGCAGCAAGCTGCAAAAAATAACTTTTGCTCAGGATCTGTAAAGTACCAGACCAACCACTACTACAGCAAACAATATTATGCCGCTCATTGTTGTTCACAAGGTTAACCATTTTATTCTCCCACCGTTTCACCCATGCATCCTCTATCTTTGAAATCACAAAGAAATCCGCAGGTTGGACCAAATGAGTAGCATTTGCTGGAAAATATTGGACTTTCATGTTGAGACTTGCCAAGCACTCCTGGATGGTATCTGTTTTAATATGAGTACTGTTGTTGTTAATCCATAGAATTATATTCTTTCCACTCAGGTGGGGGTAGTTGACTATCCTTTTAAAAGCCACTGCACCAAGGCATTCAATGTTACAAATCCTTTCTTTGCAGTGCAACAAAGTTGTTTCCAAAAGTTTTCACAAAAAATAATTTGTTATATGCATGTGTCATAAAATGTGCTTTATGCATGCAATGCAGAAATCATTTGTACATTGTCTGGCATACCCCAAAGAGGATAATTAAAGTCTTAATTGATGAGAATTGTCACTGTCACATCAATTATTGAAGTGTCACCTCCTGTTAGTCACATGATCATTTTCATAACTGTTGTTCTAGACACCACATCTGCATACTACACTTCTGTATCACCTTTCATTCAGAATATCCTTCCATTGTCCATATCAACAATGAAATGCCTCTTATCCATGTTTTTCATCAAACCTTATTCAAGTTCTCAGCTTTCAAATCCATGATGCAGCAATCCAAGATGATAAGCAATTTTCTTTTCAATAAATATTTATTTTTGTATGCTGATGTTTTTTTTCGCATTACTTTTTCTAGAGTACTAAAATGTTCCTGAAACAACTATATCCATTGTGCATCAATTTGACTCCAAACAGTATCATTTTTTGAGGAAAAATAAGTTTTATGCATAGACGGGATGTCCAAAATGTTTAAATATGAACTTTGAGACAAAAACTAATGTTAAAGTTGTGAATTTTAACCTAGGTTTATGAAGACAATGGAGTTTAATTATCAAACTATTTTGCAGCCATTCTGTCCATGGATCTCCCTTGCCACCTTTCCCAGTTACAGCTCTGCAAAGTATTCTTTGTGTAACACCAAGATGTAAGGCTTGGACAGTGCTTTGGTTTTGTTCTCTTTGATTGCTGCATGAAATGCATGCAAACCGCTTTACCATTGCAATGCTTATATAATTGGCTAAACGCAAGACAGCACAAAAACACTCTGGAAACTCATACATTACTATTTACATCAAATACCTTGCACCATCACTTCTATAAGCAATATCACCTATCCACATAATGGCTTTGGTTTTGTCTTACTTTTTTACTGCATGCTGTAGGCTTCACTTACATTTGTCAT
Source organism: Vaucheria bursata (assembly GCA_032358265.1). Classification (NCBI taxonomy): domain Eukaryota; class Xanthophyceae; order Vaucheriales; family Vaucheriaceae; genus Vaucheria; species Vaucheria bursata. The sequence continues at coordinate 65,105 of JAULBW010002545.1, read as the reverse complement.
CGCACCATGCAATTGGGGTGGTTGAGTTGATCTATTTGCTTTTTTCATTTCCTTCTTTACTTTCTCCTCCAGCTGCTGGTTAATCTTTCACCATATCTGCTCCATCATTGGCAATCTGTTGTACTCTTGCCATTACAATAACAATCAACTCAGTGATATAATCACTGTAAGGTTGCACAGCAGATGTAAAAATATAATGTGCTGTTTTACTTATTGATATAGCTGTCAGTTGTACAAGTTGAAAAACATACATATAACAGTATATTGCTATCCAAGACACATGAACTTGCAAATCTTAATCTGCATGATTGAAAGTGAAAACATTAATCACCTGGTATATAACAACACATTAGAAGCAATTATTAACAAACTGCAGACCAGAATCAACTTTTAGATGTTACTTAATGCAGTAATCCTAACACACTAGATGTAGTGCTGGTATGTGTGGTGGGTATATGTGATGAATTAACTGATTTGAGATATGTGTGATGATTAAATCCAAAATGCATCAAATAGTTTTAGTATTTGCCTTGATTTTTCCTGATGTCAGTCAGGAACTAACCCCTAAGGGAGTTTATTCTATTCTGTAGCTGCAGTACGTTTCTCCCGATACTATGCTGAAGTTTTAGTTTAGGCTATGAGAACAAGTTTCAGTAAGTGATATTTTGCTGTGTTGATAAAGTCATCTCACTTCTATCAACATAATTTAGAAAGTAATAATACACACATTCTGTCAGATTTCTTATATTTGTTGTGTTACATTCCTAGCAGTCAACTAGCGTCAATGATACTAATTGAATAACACCATTTATTGAGCAACGTAAAACGACATGAAGGGTGTAGACACTGAAAATATATGAAACAGCTCTTATTCTTCATGAGACAGATTAGTAGAAAGCCATGAGAACAGGAATCACTAACATCACTAGCTATGTTTTGTTATTTACATTTGGTTAAATTGATACAGTTAAGTGCAGTATACTATCTAGTACATTACCAGTATTCATTCTCTGTGGAATAAAGTACATTTTAGAAACATATTCAAATTGAAATAGAAGTGTACACTTATATCCGTTACTATTACTCTGTCTTATCATCTTGCTCTGCTACCTCTCTGTCTCTCTACACTTTAAAACACTAATCATAGCACGTCATGAGCCTATAGCTTCCCAAGATCTTTTTCAACTCATTTTGTAAACTAAAAATTTTCAAATCTTTTTGCATCATTTTGAAAGAGAATTTCAAACTTTTCAATTCTTCTCACAGCATTTCAAGAATCACAGATTCAACACCATTTCCAAATCTTTTCAAAACTCCACAGAGTTTCCAGTTTTTTGCTATTCTTTCTATCCATTTGAAGTCTTACCAAATTAATGAAATTATCAAAGAGTCAGTACAATTGTCCAAGTAATTTGAAAAACAAAGTTCAAGCCAAACCAAAATTTACTTGTCAGAAATCTACCTCAAAACTTAAAGCAAGAAAATGAGCTTAAAAGATCATGTTATTCCAAAGTTCAATATAAAGTCTGAAACGTATGCAATTTAAAAATCATCTTATGACCTACTGCAATTGCACTTATGCTTCATAAGAATGTTTTAAATACAGATAGAACTACCATTGATCAATCTATAGTTATTGTGCTATGGAGATTGTTTTCCTTAGCCATCACTAATAGTACTGATGCCTTGATGGGGCAGATAATTCTCAAAGTATTGGAAATATGCCTCAATGGAAAAGCTAGTCGAGAAGAATAAAAGATCTGATCTTCACAAAAGTTGAGTATCCTCAATGAACTGGTTAAAAAGTTTTACTTGTGAAAAATCCTGAAAAAGTGTTGGGCTCAATACAAAGTCTGTGAGTTTAAATTAAGTTACTTGGTGGAAGCCTTGAAGACAATCAAGTGTTAGCTCTGTTCCTATTCAATCTTCTAAGGAGTAAGTATAGTGCAGAGCAGAAAATTTTATGCAGCAGAAAGCCATTATTTGTTGACGTGTAATCGGTTATTCAAAAAGTATATCAAATGAGCAGCTTGAAATAGATGACATTATAAACTTTGCATCATCAAATTCCATTATGACCATCAAAACCAAATGCAATTAATCATGCCATAAATGCAGAATAGGACATTTTTTGTTTGAATGTAGAAAATTTAAAAAAAATTCTAACAAAATGTTGGTCTCATCATATAACTCAATTGACTTGGTTTTGAGATCTGATTGTAAACAAGACAAAATAAAGACTAGACAAAGACAGAGTGGGGCAGGAACTATAATACATAGTATATTTATATGACTGATTTACAAAACTGCTAGGGCTGCTTGCATGATTCAAAGTGAATCTTCAAATTAGTCTAATTTATAGTTCAAGCTCAACAATGACTCACCATAAATTATTGTTGAAGTTGAATGATGACTTGCCACATCTAAAATAAGCATTTAACCAATTTTAGTCTTTATTGGAAATAACAACCCTAACACAAAATAGGTTCAGTGCAGATACTGCAATGAAAAGGGACATCATATATTTAGAAAAATATTGAAGAAAAAGACACTGCAATCATGGCATTGCAACAAGAAGCACAAGCAAAGATGATGGCAAAGCAAGCATATAAAACAAAGAAGTAAGAATAGTAAATACATTAATTAAATGAAATGGATAATATTGGCTTTATACTACTGAACTAGAGAGTCCTTTGCCATAGAGATGGTGTATCCACAGTGATAGATAAGAAATAGAAGAGGTGAAAAGTGGAATGAAAACATTATAATTAACATTGAAGTTGGAGTATATTGAAGATCAAAGCTCATCAATATGTACTAAATCTCTACTAAACTTGATTTACGTATGTGCATCATATATAATCTAGAACTGCCACAAAGTGGTTTTGTAATAAAGTAACAAATGCCACTTTAAAGCATTGTATTCAGGGCAACATATAAATTGCCAAAAATGTTAGTTTAAGCTATAGAAAAATGAAGTTCAAATAAACAGTAAACAATAGATTTCACTCTTGAATGGGAAATGCAACAGTAACTGTAGAAACTCTGACATATATATCTGCGTTAAAATCAAACTGCCAACAACTCTGATGCATTTTGCAATAATGATCAATTAAATTTATCTAATGTAATTGTTCAATATTAGGATAATGAAATTTCAAAACTCTGATTATGCAGACCACTAATAGTCTCACAGCAATGTTAACTGTAACATCAGAAAAGCATATTCTTTATTCACAGTGCTGTGCATAATTACATTATCAATCATGCTCTTCTTTGTACTGAGAGGTTTATATTATGAGATTCAGTTATCCCCACTAATAAACTCAGCATTGCTGCTGGGAACAACATTTTTTATGCCACAGAGATGACAAATACCAACTTAAAGTAGATATCAGATCAAGGATGAAAGTCAATGTAATCTTAAGTAACTTCTGTATTGTGTCAGGATGAGGCGCAAGTCTTAATTGCATTTTGAAGCTCTGGTAATACTTCAAATATACATTTTTTGTCTAGATAATTACTACATTCTCACAAAGTTAGCAATGCAGTTTAATATGTGACAAAACTCAAATGTTCTATATTCACTCAGCTTATAACCTCTTGCACAAAATCCCATTCATATTTGCAGCACTGCAACTGGTTTTCAACACTTAGGTTACAAAGTAAATCATTACGTAGATCTACCATCAAACCATTTTCACATTGTTTACGCTGTCAATAACTTCATTCTAGTTAGTGATTCTTTGTCAGGACTACAACTATGCCTTAGATGCGCATGTTCCAGAATATCCTGTACTTTATGTTCTGTTTCATATATTTTGATGACTCTTCACAAAATCAGCCAATGGGATAATGTTCTATTCTTATTTTGGTGGCTCTTCATGAAAACAGCCAATTGGGATTTTGTTCTACTATTTTGATGACCTCTCACATATTAGCCAATGGGAAGCTATTCTGATGACTTTTCACAGATCAGCCAATGGGAATTTATTCTTATTCTTGATGACTCTCCACAAATCAGCCAATGGGAATGATGCTAGTCATCAAGTTCAAGTTGGCCATCAATTATTCTTTTATATTTTATCATGTTTTCTTGTCATTAGTGGAAACACATACACACTCACATATCTCTTAACTGAGATACATATAAAGTCAATATAGTTACATTTAATCATATCTCTTGTTCTCTCTCTTGCTGTTATCCATCTTCCTTGTTCTGTTCTTGTTTATTTAATCCTTTTTCTTCTTTTGCAAGTCTTGACATTCTTTTACTAGTACAATCAAATGGTATAGTTTAAAAACACAAATCCTGCTTACGTAGAAATTATTCATTCAACTTTTGAAACAAATATTTCTTTCAAAATTCTCACTATTGATTTTATTGGATGTGCCTTGAGGAAGTTAAAACATCTCATGTACCCATGTCAAGCAAATCATCACTAAACCAAATAATGTGGTTTAATTTATTTTGATTAAACAAATTTCATCTTCACTGGGTAGTTGCTATTACACTGTTGCAGTACTAACGGTTTTAGTCAATGCCTTTGGGTTTATTCCCTGAATTCTAAAAGAAAAGCTTCAAGTATTACTGCCAAAGTTTGGCAAGAAGTAGCCTTGCTATTAGAATTACATGCTGTACTCATATGAATGATGTAGGTAAACCAGCTGGTACTGAAATGGAGACTTTGATGCAAACAACTGAATGTTGTACTGAACATTCAGTTCCATATAGCCCAGAGCAAAATGGAGTATCTGAGCAAAGTTCCAACATTCTTGGTACAATGGTAAATACTGCTCTAGCTAAGTCAGGACTTCCAAAGATACTATGGATAGAGGCATGTAATTAATGTGCTCAGACAGCAAACTGCTTACCCTAATAGCCATAAAAAATCAAATCCCTTTCTATTTGGACAGGCACAATACCAGATTGTAGCTTACTTCAACCATTGGGGTGTAGTACATTTTGCCACACTGAAAAAGGCCAATACAACTGGAAACTAGCAGTATCTAACTTTCATGGCAGATTTCCTGGATATTCAAGTACTCGTTACAATAGAACATAAAGTACAGAACCCGATTACAAGTAAAGTTATTTTTACTAGATATGTCACCTACATTAAATTACTTGAATCATTTCAATCTGATTGCTCACCTACGCATAACAGTTCCACCCCTCACAATTATGTTTCTCATCATTGTCCTTCTTGAATAACTCAGAGTTCAATCAAAAACACAAATAAATTCAATAAGCATATAGTTTATATGGCTTTAAATCATCCTGAACCATTTGAAAACCCCTTTGAACAATTAGAACCTTATATTATTAATGATAATAAATCCCTATCTTCTCAAACATCAGATACTAATTCATATTTGTAATGGACAAAAATGAGCCATATGCACCATCTCCGGAATCATTCATTCATAAGCAGACAATAATGGCTGTAGGGGAAAATCCGATTTGGAAAACTTTACCCTGATTGACTTAGTAACCAGTTCCAAAACAATATACTTTGATTAGAGGATAGTAACCTTGAAAGCAACCAAGAAATTTTTTAGTGATTCCAATAATCTAATAAGCCAGAAATAACTGTCAAAATGGACATCTCCTTGGAATCTAAAAGTTTGAATGATGAAGCAATATAAAACAATCATCACTATCAAAAGATACAGAAGTGTTCTTATAAACATACATGCTGTCAGTTACTTGCTCTGATAAAGAATCCTGTTCTAAAAGATCAGAAAAATCTATCTGTCCCTATTTGCTTGTTGTTGAGTATTTAAAAATGATAAAAATTCAAGTACCTGTGTTTAAGCATTGACAATTAATCAAGTTGTTGCAGAACACACTGGCAAGATACCATTAATCTAGGATGCCTAACCTTTCAAAGAAATAACGTTGGGTTCATAGCTCCAATTTGAGTTGGCACAAAATCATTATGAGGAAAATATATGTTTAGGAATATGTTTGATTTCAAAAGAAATGTTGGTCAATATAGATTGTCATACAAAAATATTTTTAAGCCTTTGTAAAGACTATTTTGAAACCTTTTCTCCAGCCACATTCATCATATCAGCTTAAGCTTTACTAGCTGTAGTAGTCTGTTGTGGTGGTATATTGCACAAGTAGATTTTTAAATAGCATTTTTACTAACAGTTGTACTCAATCAATCAGTAATCTATACTAAATCCTGCAGTAATACCATTTGAACTGAATGATTTAAATATTCTGTTAGAACAAAGCTTGTTTTGGAACAAATTAAAATTATATACAGACTTAAGCAAGTCCCGCATGACTGGAATATAGCACTCAATATGACTTTGAAAGATAATGGTTCCAGCCCTCACTCTAGTCAGCTTTGTATTTTAATGAGTTGCCAATGTATATGCATACTTGTACACACAAATAATATTGTCATCACTAAAGGCACAAAACTAAAAGTTAGTAAAGTCATAGTTGCCCTATCTCAAAAGTTTACATTTTCTAGCGTAGGAAAACTCAATACATTTTTGGGAATTAAATTTGAATGCACAGAACAAGGCCTTTACTTGCACCAAACTCTGTACACCAGTACCTTACTTGGGTGCTTTGGCTTAAAATAGTTGAACACGTTGGATGCTTCCCTCACAAAGGCAGTGTTTTTTATTACAGTTACAACCCAAATACTGAAAAGTCTAAACTAAAATATGAAGATCCTCAGAAGTATCAAGAAATTGTTGGTGCATTAATATTTAACAGCATGTATGTCTTCTGTGATATTATATTACCAGTTATATAGTTGTGTAGAAACTTTGCAGATCCATCTAAAAAATGCTCGGTTACTGCAAAAAGAGTGCTGATGTACCTTAAGCAGACCTCATGGAATTGAGTACAGAGTAATTGAGAAGTAAGTTATTCAGAAATTTATTATGTTTTTACTCAGATTTTTCAGGCAATTAATCATTATCAAGGTCTACATAATGTACATGTTAATTCTAGCATGGTATACAAAAAGCTAATAATTCCAAACTTCAGTCAATCATAGTGCATTCTGTTACAGAAGTTGAGTGCATTGTACTATCTAGATGCACAAGAGAAACGATATTTTCAACAATATTTTTCCAGCATTTATCACTTCTGCAGGGAGGTCCGGCGTCTAATTGAGAACAATAACAAAGCAGTAGCCTAATAAAAAAACCTTGTATATTATGGTCACACCAAGTACACTATAATCAAATATCACCATACACCAGAAGGTATATCTGAATATGAAATTGAACTCAAGTATATATTGCCAAAGGATCAATTGGCTGATGTGATAAAAAATATACTACCAATGCTAACTCATAAATACCTTTCTGATCAGATACTTGGGAAAATACCAACAAATTAAATTGCATTCAATGGACTAAAATAGATCATACTGTGTAGTCTTGAGGAAGTACAGCAGGCTTGATTGTATTGTACACATTTTAAAATATGTAGAGTTGCTTGGGGGGGGGGGGTGCTAAGATATTGCTTGCTTTGTTTATTTAGATGCATTAGTTTGCATTGATACCGGTTAGTATAGCATACAATCTAGTTAGAATTACTGCATCTATTGTTGACCAAAGCCATATCCAGTGGACTATGGTTAAAAATCGATTATATTCAATTATCAATTTTGCTTATTATATTTTAAGTGATTGAAAGTCTTACTTCTAATCATGCAGATTAAGCTTCTTTAGTTCTTGTATGATGCTACTTAATACACAATAATTTATACATATCTTGTATTGCTTGATCCTCCTCACTATTGTTTCATGTCATGCACCATTTTGTGAAGTTAGCTAAGAAGTTATAACACTATACTTGCAACATTCATTCTTGAATTGAAGAATATTATAGAAATTTATCCAAGTTGGAGTAGTATTGTAAACTTATATTCACTAATATCACTCTATCTTGTCATCTCTCTCTGCTGCCTCTCTGTCTCTGTGCATTATAAAATACTAATCATAACAAGGATAGGCAAAAGAATGGGGGTCTGGAAAAATATTAGTTTCTATTTAACCACAGTTTAGCCCGTTTTATGGCTGTGAACAAAAAATATTTTTATCGATTCAGCCGTAAAATACTCTCATGAAATACTATAATTTTCTTTGCTGACTATTGGTGGTTTATTACATTGACCAAACAAATTAAGTCCTGAGTTAAGTTTATTTCAAGTTTAGATTTTTGTCGACAGTTCCTCAAATTTTTAAAATTTATTCCACATGAAGGAAAATCATCAGTTATTTTTTTGTTCGATTTTTGTTTTTTTTTGCCAAATAACCCTTGGACAATATTGAATGGTTTATAATATTTTAATTTAACCAATCAAACTTAATGCTTATATGTATGGGAGTAAATACGTTAAATTTGCGGCTCCCCTAATTGTTGACATTAGTACAAATGGTGCATAGGTCTTAACTAAAAAGTTTCAGATATTTTAGAAAGTTATATCTTGAAATAATAAGCATTTGTTGGGAAATATATAGATAATCATTAAGAGAGATGGCTCAAGTTAATACTGGCCACAGTCTTGACATATTTGAAGCTAGAAGTCACCATGAATCTGTCTCGGAATGGGGCAATGATGATGCTGCAAGTGTATTTACTGGGGCTGGTGGCGGAGGATCTTATGGAGACGGGTTAGAAGATCTTAGCCTTGCAGATGTTGATGGCGATCGAGATGATGGTGAGGATGAATTTCTGGATGTTGAGGCTGCAGAGTGGGCTTGTAAGGTAAGTGTCATTTCAGCCGTGCTGCCCTGACGTCTGACTGGCGTAGTGATCAAACCTTTTATTTTCCCTTTCATATTTTTTTTAGTTTTGTGGTATATCTGATCCTGCCTGCGTCGTGAAATGTGTTGAAAGTAAAAAATGGTTTTGCAACTCGTGCGGTAGCAGCAGTGGCAGCCATATCATTCAACATCTTGTGAGAGCAAAAAATAACCAGGTAATGAGCATTTTAGCTTTAGAGTAATCATACCAAATTGCTCATTTATGTCAATTAGCAGGTTTGTCTTCATCCTGAGTCACCCCTCGGAGAAACCATTTTGGAATGTTACAATTGTGGTTCTCGTAATGTTTTCTTGCTGGGATTTGTTCCGGCTAAGAGCGACAGTGTGGTAGTATTACTTTGCCGTATGTGTGTTGAAGGTGCTCCTGCTTTGAAAGATATGGGTTGGGATTTAAGAGAATGGCTCCCGTTAATTGCGGATCGACGGTTTCTGCCTTGGCTTGTAAAGGTTTGATTATATGTATTCAAAGATTCAGCTTTCTATCATATGTATTTTCTTGTAATTTTTTTTTAGTTATGGTCGAGTGTCGGCAAAATTCATGCTTAGATCTTGAGGTCCTAATGCCCCATTTACACTTGTCTATTTTTTGATAAATGTATACTTGTAAAGGTACCCAGTGAGCAACAGCAATTACGAGCTCGTCAGGTAAGTGCAGCTCAAATCGCAAAGCTGGAAGAATTATGGAAAGAAAACCCTGATGCTAAATTGGAAGATCTTGATGCACCTGGAGTGGATGATGATGCACAGGCAGTTTTGCTGAAGTATGAGGTAAGACATCGTATGCTCTTATGAAAAAATTTAATTATCAACAAAACATCTCTAGCAATTTTTAGACTTGATAATATGTTAGTTATTTTATTACTCACTTGTAACATGTATTTTCTGCAACTGAAAGAACTCAAATAGCAGTCGAGAGCTGAATGTTTCTTTTGGATATTTAACGAACCTTCAGTTCGGGACTTGGTCACTGATTAATGTCATTTTTATCTCTCTCTCCAGTTTTTTTTGTTTGGTAAATAAGCAGGTCTTAGTCCTAGGTGCATTGATAGTTTTTAATTTCCAATTTAAACCAGTTTGTTTACTCTTGCTAATCTCTGTAGTTTTTTATGTTTCTAGATGTATTTTATTAAGCTTGAATTCGTTGTTGAGTTAGCTATAAAAGTTTATATATTTATCAGGATGGATATCATTATCAAAACATAATGGCACCATTGGTAAAAATGGAAGCAGATTACGATAAACGAATGAAAGAAGGTCAAAAACAAGATGGGTTAGCTGTCAGGTGTAAATTTTGTTTCTTGTGGTGTCAATCTTTGTGAATAAGTTTGATTTAAAATATTTGCAATTTTAAATATCAATTAATTAACAACTAAGTTTTTTTATGGGGTTCGAATCAAATTGGCACAATATGAAAATTGTCTTGAATTAATGTCAAGTAAAAGAATGCTTACATTTGTTTTGGTTTCCCATCGCAATGCAGCACTATCATCTAAATTACCCCATCTCTTGAAAATTTCAAACTTATCTCATGAGGCATAAAGTTGCTGTTTATATCCGTTCTTTACTTATCAGTTCTAGTTTTCATTTATTCTCAAGAAGAAAAAGAAAATCTTAAGTCTTCACTTTTCAATTCTCAGATGTTCTTGATTGCCAGTAACTTAGTATAAATATCATGGTAATGATATTTTTAAATGCAGGTGGGACAAAGGTTTAAATCAGAAGCACATTGCATTTTTTCGAGCTCTTCAGATGGATAGTGACTTAAAAATGATGCAAGGCGATGAACTTAAGTTACAACTCGATGCAAGTGCTGCACGACTTTATGGACGAAAATGGGAAGGTAGCATTCTTTCTTAAGGGCTTCTTCTCGGTGTGTTTCATATTGTTATACAACAAAATATTATTTATATATATATTTTGAATTTTCAGGTGTTGGTAACGTGCTGAGAATTTCTGATGGAGAAATAGTTCTTGAAATGCGCAGTAGCCATTGTCCTATCGATATAACTGATGGTTATGAGGTAAAGTCTACCATCATCTTGTGAACATTATTTCATGTTCTATCATGAATATCATAATATATGTAATGTACACTTTAACAAGTTTTATTGGTACCAAGTAACAACGAATGAAAAACTCAGGCTTCGCATTGTTTATTTAATATTTTCTTCTGTACTGTATGTATGATATTAGTTATACCACACTAAAATCTCTATATTTTTCAAATTCCAACTTTATTTTTAAGTTTGCATTTAGATTTTTATACTTTCTTTTCTCAATTACTCTTCATGACAAAAGGTGGAATATGTATGGAAAGCAATATCATATGATAGAATGCAAGCTGCACTTAAGTCATTTGCTGTTGATGACACCTCAGTATCTGGTTACTTGTATCATAAACTTCTTGGACATGAAGTTGAGCCGCAGCAGTTACGTGTTACCTTGCCAAAAAGGTTCAGTGCACCTGGACTGCCTGAACTGAATCATTCTCAGGTACTAATAAAAATATTCTTCTTAATTATCTTCATAGAATATGTTTAATTAATTTGTATATATGTTTTCATAGGTTTTGCTGGTTTTGTGCTTTATGAACTTTATCAAATTCAGACACAATTTACGTGGAATTTTAATTAAAAATTTCATTTATGGACAAATCAAATGAATTCTTGAAGCATTAACAGTAGTTTCTGATCATTTTTTTCAGTTTTCTGCGGTGAAAGCTGTTTTGCAGCAGCCGTTATCACTAATACAGGTACAGTAATTTTAAGTAATGCGATTAAGCTTAAACAATTTTGTTATATGATTTGTTTTCTTCGAAAAATATATATTTTTGTTATCATTTGTACTAAATACGTTAATATATGATAGGGCCCTCCTGGCACAGGAAAGACAGTAACATCAGCTACATTGGTGTATCATTTAGCTAAGACCGGGATGGGACAGGTGCTTGTGTGCGCCCCTTCAAATGTTGCAGTTGATCATTTAACTGAGAAGGTGAGTACTTTTATTTATATTTTACATCTTGCTCTTTCGATTTACGATTTGTTTTAAATAAATTCGTTTAATGGCACTATATTGTGTCATTACCTTATTTGCTGCAAACCATGTTATTTTCATGCAGATTCACAAAACTGGACTTCGAGTGGTGCGTTTGGCAGCTAAGAGTAGAGAAGCAGTGAGCAGGTGACTAATATATATTCAATGGTTTTGGCTGTTAAAATATTGACATTTTTAATATCTATTGTTGCAGTGCTGTTGATCACCTATCTCTGCATGTGATGGTTAGAGAGTTAGATACTCCTGATAAGCAAGAACTTAAAAAGCTCCAGGTATGATAGATGAAATTTTATATACTTTTGCGCAAAATATGTGAACAGATGTACGTTTTTTCTCAGCTATATTGTTAGTAAGAAATGAATGGCATTCTTCGGTGCTGCCCTTATAATACTTGAATAGATATGTCTATATGTTAATGTCTACTTTTGAACTAATTAGATGCTTAAAGCTGAGCAAGGAGAACTGATAGCAGCAGATGAAAAAAAATTTCGTAGATTAAGGGCTCAGACAGAACGAGAAATCCTGCAGGTAAACTACAATTGCTAATAAATACTTAATATAAATGTATATCTTTTTCACTTAAACTGCTGACATAGACATTGAGGATAGTAAATATATGCATTTATCTTTACAAATAATTTAGTCTACCTTGTGGTGACATGAAAGATTGATTAGCTAGATATTAATAATGAATTTTATTTGTATTTATCTATAGGCTGCAGATGTAATTTGTACAACATGTGTTGGGGCTGGAGATCCTCGGCTATCTAATTTCCGTTTTAGGCAGGTCCTTATTGATGAAGCCACTCAGGTATTTAATAATTACTCTAGGCCATTTTTGTTTTCTTTCTAATATTATTTCTTATAAATGGTGGTTGTAGGCAATGGAGGCAGAAATTCTCATTCCTGTAGTACAAGGTGCAAAACAACTCGTTCTCGTTGGAGGTATGTATTTCATATCATAGTCCATTAGTAAAGTTTCTTTCACACAGACTAATTTTAAATACTGCTTACGGCCTATTTGTGCTTGTATTCAACAAATATTATTTGCATATATCTGCATATTCTATTAATTTTTCTTATTAAATAAATTTCTTTCTCAGATCATTGCCAATTAGGACCAGTGATAATGTGTAAAAAGAGTGCAAAAGCAGGATTGAATCAAAGCTTGTTTGAGCGCTTGGTGCTGTTGGGTATACGTCCTATTCGTCTGCAGGTTTTGTACATGCATTTATATAAATTATTACCCGCATAATATTTTATTTAATTTTAAGAGTCACTTGTCTAATTTCTTCTAGTAATTATCTTTCTTGCTCTAGCTCAACAATCTGTTAATTTTTTGCCCACAACTTGTGCAAGATATTTTAAGTTTTAACCATACTTATCAATTCTGTAGGTTCAATATCGAATGCACCCTTGTTTATCGGAGTGGCCCAGTGATATGTTCTATGAGGGCACTTTACAAAATGGGATTACTGAAGGCGAACGAGCCATGAAACAGGTACATTTGTTATATAGGTGATATTAGTACGTAAAATATGATTTGTTCATCTCATATGCATATTGCCACTATTTATTTTGCATGTTCATTGTCATACTTTAGAAATTGATATGTTCAACTATATATTACTGAAGAAAAATGCCTTCTTTAGATCAGTACAAAAATTATCCAGCATCTAAAGTCTTACCTTCCATTTTGAATTTAACTTGGATGCTAAAGTATTAGTTTAAAAAAATAACTTATCTATATGCTTTATACAGGTTGATTTCCCATGGCCTGTATCAAGTAAACCGATGATGTTCTATATTGCTAATGGAGTAGAAGAAATTTCTGCTAGTGGCACTTCCTATCTGAATCGCACGGAAGCAAGCACTGTTGAAAAAATAGTCACGCATTTACTCAAAAATGGTGTGATTCCTGAACAGGTGTCTTGAACTTAGATAACATATTACCACAGCGGTGAAGGTAGATATTAGTCAGGAATTTTTTATTTTGAGTATCATTTCTGTTAGATTGGTGTCATCACTCCTTACGAGGGTCAGAGATCGTATACTGTGAACTACATGCAGAGGGCTGGTTCACTTCGTAGTCAGCTTTATGTGTCCATAGAAGTTGCGAGCGTAGATAGCTTTCAAGGAAGAGAGAAAGATTTCATTATACTCACATGTGTCAGGTACATTAGCTATGATTCTGTTGTTCTCCATTGCAAGAGATTTGTTATTGCAATTGGAGAATGAAATGCATACATACATACGCTGCTAATTTATATTCATGGTTTGTCTTTTTTATAGATCCAACGACCATCAGGGCATTGGTTTTTTAAGTGATCCCAGGCGACTTAATGTGGCTCTGACTAGAGCAAAATATGGGTGCATTATTATTGGAAACCCTCGAATTTTGGCCAAAAATCCTCTTTGGAATGCACTCATTAACTACTACAAGGTAATAAATTTTCAATTCACGTATGTAAAAATTAATTTTGTTCATTTTTGATGTCAATTTCACTTCTTGTTGCAATTTATTTGAATAAACCCATGTAAAACTTGATCTTTCATTTGTAGGATCACGGTGCACTGGTAGAAGGGCCTTTAGTAAACTTACAGTCTTCCATGATGAGCTTTCCTAAGGTAATGCTACTTGAGACTCGTAGTAGATCTATCCTTTATTTTTCAACTAGATAAAGTCTCTTTTGCACCATTATGAGGGAATGTATATTATTAAATTATTATACTTTCGTTCACAGCCTCGTAATCGACCAGATGATAGGCGCCTCTATTTTACGGCTCTGGCCCAAGGTGGTATCTCAAGTCCTGGTATTGCTTCTATAGGCATTGGTGGCTGGCCTGATGGAGGTAGAAGTGGCGGCAAAGCACCACAAAGACAATATGAGCCCATGGACAGTAGGTATTTATTAACGAAATTATCAGTAATTTTTTCGTTATGACAGCTGAATATGAAAAAACATTATTTTTGGCTTTAATAGGTTTGATCCGAGATATGAGCCACTTTCGGGAGGCGCTGCTGGACGTTTTGCTGGTGGTTACGATCCACTTAATTATGCTGCAAACAGTGAATATGGGTACCAAAGCCAGGGCCGACTCAGCAGAGCAAGTTCTTTCAGTAGCTCATTTAGCCATGCCCCCCTAAGTCAAGCTGCAAGCTCCATTCCAGAACCACGCTTTGGACAGGTATTCACGTTATTTATCCATTTCTTGATTTTACCAGCTTCAATATGAAACTAAACCACCATGAAAATGACTATAATATATGCATCTAAAAGTGCACAACGATCCTACTCTTCTTGGTATTTCTGTGTCCGATGATATAAAAATGAAGAATATTCATTATGATCGTTTTTATTTTAATCTAATTATATTCTGCACATATTTCTGCGTATGTATGATTAGGGTACTCATGCAGAGTCCTCCAGACAGATCAGCTCTACTAGTAGTGTGCACGGTAGTGAGCGCCTAACATTTGGGGATGATTTTGCTACTGGTTGGCTAGGAGGTGGTTATCAGGGGCCTGATGAGGCATAAATGCAGTGTATCCAATAATTTCGATTGATTACTGAGTACATCATCTTACAGTCCAACTTTACCTTCTCACTGCAGCTTCGTATTCGATTCCTATCATTCACACTAATTCATCGAAAGTTTGTTTCATTGAAAGATATTGCCAATCTTTCAATCTGTGCAACTAATGTTGAGTGCTTACGCTCACTTGTGCAGTCCAAATATGAATAGTTTGGACTCATGACTCTGATTGGTAAAATCGAGATGAATCTATTTGTGGGAACGGAAAGGGGGTATGTATAAGTTTTGGTGGTATCAATGGTTTTCCACTTCTGTTAGGTCCATGCGATGGAATAGAATGTGTAGAATTGCAGAGTTAATAATACCAATTTCATGTAAAGTTGATGATTAATGCTTTCTTCTATATTGTTTTTGTAGTCCAAGTAGCCTAATTACATGAGAATATTTCATACATTTTTGGAATGCAGTTTGAATGTGATTACACACTGTTACGGTTTGAATATTTATAAAGGGATTTTTGCCATGAGAGATCTGTGAACATTTTATAGAATTTTTTTCCTTAATTCTATGAAATATTTTGAAGGAATTTTCAATCTATATGCAGTCATGTATAAAAATAGCGACTATAAATTGATCAAGATGTAATTCATCTGGCATTTTTAAATGCATGGAATATTTTATTTATGCTTTATCCAAGGAAAATTTTTAAAGATAGCGGTTTAGAACGTGCTAATGCCATAAAGAGCCTTAAAGCAACTCACTACTACTATTCAAATTCACAGAACATAATACTTATCGCATCGGATAGTTATAACCGTATTACTGTCACTACTACTATTCAAATTCACAGAACATAATATTTATCGCATCGGATAGTTATAACCATATTACTGTAAGTCATCACAGAAACCTAAGTCACCCTCCAGAGCCCTTTACATGCTACTGATTTTAAATCTTTTACCAAGCACTTTTTTCAAACTCTTCAATTTTAACAAAAATATTATGTAACCACATGAAATCTAATGGAATTAATAAATCAGAGGTTTTATTCTATTTAAGTCCTAGTTTATGAAATTTCGGTTCAGAAAATCTTCAAATCTAAAAAATGTTACCAATATAAATTTAGCATTTTTTAATTATCTTAATATCCTGTAACTAAGAGGGGCCTGGGAAACAGAATGTCATTTCAAAGTTTACTTGCAAAGAAAATCATTCTGTTTATCGCGATAGTAAAGAATTTGATACTTGGGTAGTATTATTTAGAAGAAGCAAGTGAAGACATGGCAAAGTTACTACCTTGGAAGAGCAAAAGCAACAGAAAAAATATACTCTACTTTTAGTTTTCATCTTTTGTATAATTATATAACCCAAGTTTTGAAAAATTGCAACCCATGATATAGTGAAAACGATGCTGCTAAGCAAATTATGACGACGACACAAAGGATATATAAAATAGGCAAACAACACTTAGCAAAATGGAATCAATCACCGAAGAATATACTACAACATTGGAGGAATTATGATTTTAACTGACAAACTAGGTTCTTTGAAATTCCATATAGTTTGAGGCCTTGTGCATCAATATGATTTGATTACGACATAGTCACATCAACTTTAATGCAATCTGGCCAGAAACAAAAATTGATTGGATGATAAAATGTCTAATTTATGCCCCCTCGGATTTAAAAATGCGCTAATTCTTCAGATATTTGTACGAATTGAGATTTCGTGACATTTATTCAACTATTTAAAAAATTTTAGAATATATGCATCAAGCAGAAAAAGTGAACATATTCCTTATCGTGGTGGAATTTAATCCAATAGGTTGTTCTGAGATGATTAATGAATTTGAAACAGAGCAGATGAAATAAGCATTAAAAGTTTTAAAATGTGTTATTTAAACAATTAATCATTTATTCAATGATTTTCATATATTCAATCTTGATTCGTGTAGACCACATTCAAATACTCAGCAATCTGAAAAAAGGAAATGCATAATAATTATACTAGGTTAAAAAATATATCGACCAAAGTATAATATACGTTAAAAATGGGTATTTACCTCTATTGATTCAAACATCTCTATACCCGTATTAGGGTCTACTAAGTATGGAACCTACACAAAATAGAAAAAGAATATGCAAACAATAATCATCAAAACCAAAATCTTTTACAACTGCAAGTTTAAAACAGTTGATGCTGTGGTGCTTATGCAATTAATGTAGAGACCTGAAATCTTCCAGTCTTTTTCAGCATCTCATTTCTTTTCGAAGATCCACGAGCGCAGAAAATAAATTTGTGTGGTAATTCTAATTCGCTAAGAACTTCACGAACAGGCTTAACAAAAGGACTGCCTTCATAACCTAATGAAAAACCAATATCATGAGTGACGAGAAAAATTTCATAAAATATTACGAAAGCATGCAGGATCCACTATAGAATTTATATAGAAGAATTGGTGGCAATCAACTTTTTTTAAAGTAAATATTTGTACAGAAAAGAAGAACTTTATGAGTATTGCACAATGTATAACCAGTGAAAAATATAAATTATCAACATTACCCCACAATTCTAACTCTTTTCTTTGAAAATTCTCAGGCTTAGCATTTGGTCTCCGTATAGCACCGCTCTGCCCACGCACTCTGCTTGCCAGCGCACTGGTGTACGTAGAGAATTGACCTTTTAGTGACCATGGTATCATATTTCTCCCAGGACCATAGTTATCAAATAAATATGCTATAATATCCTCCGATTCATACAAACTTTCACCAGTATTTACATCTACCTAGACATCACGCACAGTATGAACTTAACTTTGAGGAAGTCAAAATCATTGCTAAATTAATGTGCATTTCGGATAATAAAAAAGCCTACCATATATGGAACTTGAATTTTACTACCAATGCGACTTAGTTCTTCACGAAATCCAGTAGCTCGTGCAGGACATGGCTTAATGCTAACTGTGAGATCAAGAATCGAACATGCTTCACGAACCTATCATGGAATTTATAAACTAAGCTGATTAAAAGCTATATTACTGCACTTATTATGTCGTAGGATAAAAAATTTGATGAAATATAAAAAATGTTTATTTAGCATAAAAATTTATCTTCAGCTTGAAAAGTTTGGACTGAGTTAATCAATAGATTAACCGTGTCGTCCCATCCTTGGATTAGTCCCTATAATTTACCAGAACTAGGTTTTAACTTAACTGGATGAAAGAATAGCCTCTAAAATAAAATTTATGTGAGCATTTCAAGCAACACTAATTCATAACAATTATGATCAAAGTAAAAATTGTATTAAAATTGGCACACTCTCTATGCATTTTAAGCAGACATAACAGTTATTTTAACCTTGCGACAGAAGGGTGAAGCTTCATATTCATATAGAATTATAGACTTTGTTGGCTTTTTAAATGATTTGACAAGTTCGTTTTCATCTTTCAAGCTTATAAATCCCAATTTCAATGCATATTCTTCACTATTGCCCTCTCCAAATGCTGGCGCCCACCCAAACGTTGTCGCGCCAGAGGCTCCACGTAAGGCTAGGGCAAGAGCACCCGTAGCAACAGCTGGTAGTTGTTTCGATTGCGTAACTGATAATGGCTTAGGATCAGGAATACGAAATCCAGACGGAACTTTCAATGGGGGCAAACTCTTTGATAATGGCCCCATTGATGTCATCATCTTGCTTCTGCCCGACGTTAGACACAACGATCATTTAAAACTTTGGATTACGAGATAGTTACTATGTGTCAATGATGAAATGAAGTAGAATGCAATGGACGAATGCTAAAAGTTAGGCTGCAATACCTCCCCACGTTTAGACCCAAACAGCCTCCAGACGAAATCAGTACTAGCATCTGTAGTAAAGTTGAAAAGGATTTCATGTCGCTATTGTTGACGGATATAATTAATGCAAAGTTGAAGGAAAAAAATAATTAGTCAGTAATTTTTTCCTGCACGATCGAGCAAAAAACACTTTGGGCGTATTTCTGACTAGACAAAGTCTCAAAGTAGACATTTCGACGCATTATTACCTAAGCGACAGAGAGTTGGACAAGATATATAGGCAATATCGAAGCTTTTATAACGACAGCTTTAAGAGAAGTACTACATTTCAAGAAGTGTTTAAATTTTACAGTGTGTAACTGAGTTAAGACAGTAAGAAAAGGCATCCACTGAGTTTACGACAAACTGGAGTGAGAGGTTGAATGTAGCTTATTAGCTGCTGGTAGTTTAGCACCTACCTTGGATAGAAGAAATGCAGTTGACATACTCAGGTAATGTTGAGCTGCTCAATGATGGGTGCTTACACCAAGACAAGACAAAGAGAAGAGACACATGCTACTGACACAATTTTCTGCATGTAGTTAATACCAGGAACCCATGTAGAGCTTTTGGCAAAACAGCACTAACGATGATCACATAACAAAAGCACAAGTAACGCGGCGTACTCAGACATCAAATCAGTACATTAAGCATCCATAGTGACATTCCAGTGCATAGGCAATGAAATGAAATTGCCTATTTTTATGATTTTTGTGGGGACTAGGGGTGGCAAGGGCACTGAAGATTTAACACAATATTTTAATCATTCAACTGCACTATGTGACAGGTAAAAAGGGGTGGCATGAAATTTTTGTTTAGTTAGTTGCTAATATTTAATAAAAACACCATACTGAAAAGATCTATACTAAAATTCAAATGTCAAGACTAACGAATCGTATCAAGTGTAAACCAGAAAACCAGAACAGTATAACAGAGATATTACACATTCAATACAATTTCATTAATCTTAATTCATGTGTTGACAAGAGTGAATCTTGTCAACATTTTCAACCTAAGCTTGCACATATAAACCGAATTAGATCGATATAATTACAGATCCCTGAAAGAATTGTAGATAAATAAAACAATACACGGCGAAAACATATTAGATCCTGATATGAAATCAAAGATAGCTGCTTGTGTGAGTTTTTCATGGGGAAACAAGTTGCAGCAGTCAATTACAAAGTTTAGTTTTGCATGCACTTTAATGCTACTGATATGACTGTTTAAAAAAACAGATACCTAGTGTGAATAAAAATTGCAATGCAAGCAAATGTTAGAATTGCCAGCACGACAAGTAGGCCCGCTATGTTTTTAATCGAGTTTATTGTTGCTTTTAAACTTATTTCTCGTGTTTTTTATTTGCTTGTATCCATCTTCAAAATTATCAATACTTTTTTTGAGTTGCTTGCCCTTATTATGGAATTGTGCATACAGGTTTTCATATATCTGCCAGTTCGTTGCGAAATGGAGCAAACTTACATAATGGCCGCTGCTGTAGACCCAAATGAAAGAGTTCTTTTTTGTTGCAATGCTAGCTCAAGAGTTACATATAAAAGAATTTAACATGGTTGTAATTGTACACCTAAATTCTCTCATGCTACTGCCACTCCATCTATTAACCGTACACAGGCACACAACTTTTGAAGTGTTAGTTACATCATCTTCGTAAATAGGGATTAGTTTTTCCTAGCTGTTAAATTTTTGCGCATAATGTATGCAGCTTTTGTTGCAGATTAAGTCAAATGTTCATATCCTCATAACTAAACCATAAGAGGCTCATTTGAGCGTTGTTTCGGTTGAGTTGAAATGAAATCTTAAAACAATTCAAGACCTTAGACAACTTTCTTGTTAGGTGACCCTTAAAGACTTATTTCGTAAAAAAATAAAAGTACAAAAGCATTACTACTCCATACCGTAGTGATCTAGCATCTAAGTTACTAAAGTTAGTCGTTATTTTCACCCAAATAAGTCGCATATGAGTTATTTTTACAGTGACTAGATGTACTTTACTATCCGAATATAAAAAATATGGTCATAACAAAAGAGGAATATCAAAAGTTGCCAACTTTATCAATTTTTGATTCTGAGTGCAAATCTTTATGCATACTTTCTAATTTTAACCATAAAACGAACGAAAAATATGCATATCACAAAACAATATCTTGGAATTCATGCATCAATTTTGCCCTTTAAGCTCACTATAGGCGGTAGGAATCATTATACAAAGTACACATACGATAGATGAACGATGAAAACAACCTGTTTCAACTCACGATTCTCAAAAAAAATCAGACCTTCAATGGCCATTTCATAAAAAAACAACTGCTGTTCAGCCAGCCAATATCGCTTTCATCATAAAGCCTGCAGCGAGTTAATCATATAAACATGATAGATAAATTATGATAAAAAAGTGAGAAAGTTTTACGTATGTATACCGTATTTCCTATATTACGGCATTTTCCTCCTTTTTTGACTGAGGAGGTCCACGCCTGCGGCCTCGGTAGCCACCACGCCACCCTCCTCCCCTACCATTACGCCAATAACCCCTATAAGTAAGATCAAAGTATTAACAAAAAATATCTTGCAGATATTTTTGCAGCCAAACCTGGATATAAAAACAATTATCGACCTTGGTTAGAGGAAATGTAGGAACATAGAAAAATATTCGAAAACAACTATCCTCACATTTAAAATTTTTAAGCTACAAATAGTGTATTCATGTCAATGGAAACTTAAAATAGTACCTGAACAGTCTTGGTTCGCTCTTTCGGGCTTCAATTGTGACCTCCTGTCCCCCTATATCAATCCCCGAAGCAGTTTCATTCAATGCAGCTGAAACAGAATCAGCATTTTGATATTCCACGAAAGACCAAGTACGAGTATCTTCATCCTACAATATAAAAGATGAGAAAAAATCACAGTAAAATACAATTAATAGTAGTTATTACATATATATGAATTACCTCTGTATGTTTCACTCGCATGATAATGCTTTGTATAGGTCCATAATGAGAAAATTTTTCCCTTATGACTTCTTCACTCGTATCAGCCGGAAATCCTTTAATATATATGCTCATTTCAGGCTTAGGAGGCACCTTTGCTGAAACTGCGGCTCGACTCTCAACATGTTCTTCCTATCATTTCAAATAAGAGAGATTGATGCTCACATCTATACTATGGATACAGTATAATATACAGACCTCTTGAGCTACATTCTCACTTTCAGTAGGAATATATCTCTGTCGAAATTTCTGTGGCAAACGCCGTTCCTTCACAACCCAGAAAATAATATTGGTAAAAATATTAATGACAAAACCAAAAACTGTACAAGAAAAATATCTGTTAGCACTTCAATCGTGAAATGTGTACTTACCTGAACTTCAATGTTCTCGCCCTTGATAGAATATGGGCTTTTGCTAATAACTTCAGCAACAACATGTGAGCTTTCAAATTCCACAAACGCATAGCGTCGCCCTCTCATAGTCGTGTTGAATTGTATCCTAACGTTATGATTGACATGAATATAATTATATAGCAATCATGGCGTCCCTAGAAGTTAATCAAGCAATACATAAAAAATTTAAACCAGTTCAAAATTATGTGCCTAATAAATTGCTAAAAGCTGCAATGAAATTTTAATTCCATAACAAGAAAGCATCAATCCTAAAAAAAGTTTGCATCAGGCAACATATCTTTGAAGTTCATTCAGTGATAAAGAAATCCATGGTAAGTTCACGACTAGATACAACATTACACTCAAATTGCTACTGTTGATATTACTAAAAAAGAATATCGTACCTCATAATAGTTCCAAAAGAAGAGAATACAGATTCAATATCAAGTTCACTCGTTGATTCAGAAAGAGATGCAATGTATATGCTTCGTGATGTGTTCTCAGGTGTAGGTTTTTCGTTGTTAGCACCTGATCGAGATCTACGAGGTCTTCCACGACCACCATTTTGAAACTTACGAGGCCGTCTTCGTTCGCCTCGAGCTTCAACTGTAGCCATTTGATCACCAATAATTACAGTTTTTTCAAGGCATGCAGCCTAAAATAAATAGAAAAAATGATGCATATAAACCTGGAAAATTTTTATTGTACGTGTACTTTTGAATGTTTATGTAAAATTTACATATAATTTATTGGGTTTTTATATTATAATAATTCTCGTATAAGGGAACACCAATACTAACTCAAAACTTCAAAATTTACCTGGTAAAGAGTAAGTTTAGCGACTCTCTAAAAAATATTGCGTACCAATTAGCACAAAATATGTAAAAGTTTGAGTTGCTCAATGAAAATACCATTTCAGCACGAAAAAAATATTATGATTGAGCTAAGAAAATGCATATAAGTTAGGGAACATCGAATATGTACACAATTTTTGTATTAGATTGAATAAAGCTAGAATAGCATATTTTTTTGTGAGTCAGGTACTGCCATTTCAAATTGAAACGATCTATTTTCAATAACTTTCGATTTCATATCATAGTGAAATCAATGACACGAATTGACTAACTTTTGATTCTGCTTGTCAATTGTCACAGAATTAAGCAAGCAATCATACATAGTTGTAGGCACTCAAAAAGTTCACGTATAATGAAGTTTCAATAAATTTTTAATAATAATATTAATGGAAATATGATAATTAAATATTAATATAATTTGTTTGAGTGCCCGGACTCTAGCAGAAAGGAAAACTGCAAATATTGTACGTAGCAGAATGAATGTACTTTGCTTCAAAATATTTGTGAAGACAAGATTTTTATTTGATGATATTAATTTTGAAGTTACTTAGTTTTACTGTAAGTGCTGTTTCGGAGCATGCATTGACAGGTTTAGTTGCATTTCAATGTCCTATCAATAGAATTTTATAACAGAGCTTCTTTTATGGCAGTCTATACCGGGTATAAAAGTACTGATGAATGGAACAGATTAAAGCAAAATAAAATTGAGACACTCGTATTGTCAAAACAAGGGAATGATTTTTTACAATCAATTAAGTTTTAATCCTTTTATTTAACAAGTGAGAGATATTATCTAATTGTGGTCTCCATAGAACAAAGCAGTCTAAGAATTAATAAATGAATCATTTCGTAAACTTTGACTAAAATAGGAAAAGCAGATAATTAACGTTGAAAGCAAGTATAAAGTTGTTCTAAATGAAATAGCTGGAAAAATAATTAAACTTCAACGTACCAATGCTGCATCCTCAGATTCGTACTCAACGAAGCAGAAATCACGTTGTTCACGAAGAGTGACAGTGGCAATTGGGCCGTATCCCGTAAGAGCATCACGTATTGCCTATCGCAGAATGATCAAATTAAAACTGTAATTCAAAGAAAATGCATAAATACGAATCATTCTAGTTGTAAGCTCTAACCGTCTCGGCCACATCAATAGGAACACCTTTCACAATAACTGCCTTAGGGTTCATCGCGGTTAATCTGAAATTAGATGTTGCAACGTTATGCAGCATGATTTAGATACCAAAAACAAATGAGAAATTAGTCCAGAACAAAAACATTACGGAAGAATAGTTTCGAAAATTGCAATGACACATATGAATGCATTCTGTGAAAAAAACCATTTTTAATCTTTACTTAAGATCAATATGTAGAAGACTCCGCTACGGATCACAAGAAGGCAAAGCGAAAATCCGGAAGATGAGATAGTTTTTGTACAAGATAATATCTTTTAAGATTGAGATTCAGCAAACATAAAAGAGTATTATGCGTTAACAATATATTAACTCTTTTCTTTGGTTGTGTTGTTTTGGTATTGTCAAAGGAGAATAGGTGCCACTCAGCCCAGCGTCAAAGGAAGATTTCTTCCGGTGTATTTTCTTCAAAAATAAACCCGAATAATTAAAGCTGTATACAGTAATGATAACCAATAAAATTAGATACCTTTCGAAAAAAGCAAAATTGCACCTGACGAAAGGGTCAAAATTACTCAATATTTTTCACCTACCACAGTTCATTGATTAAACATCATATTCCGACTCTTCGAATAATGATGTCTGAATTGCCTCAAGAAATGCTGGTGGGCTGAGTCGTTGTGGACAAAAGACTGCAGCTTGTTTTTAGCCAGACCCATCTGAAACCTTTACTGGAGTTTATAAATACATGAACCTGGCCGAATCCGACTTGTCACTTGTGACCCCACCTACCCAATTTTTCTCAGTTCAATTATAATACTTATTTACTCTTAATTGATCAATTATTAACACTTTACATTATATTATATCCTAGCAATCTAACTGCAGTATTGCTTCAATTTTAAGCCGATGTGTACCAATACTAAAGCAATGTAGCTATATTATTAGAAATATTGATGTTGATATGCACGATGAAGTCATAATGGTATGAGTAACTTGAACACACTTGTGAACTACAAATGAAATGGTTGAAAATAAGTTGTACCAAAATCAAAGAAGGTGTTCTAAAGGTATATCAAATTTCTTGCCAATATCATTGAAATTTTTATGTGACACTGAATTTTATGTTAAGCTTACAATACTATTCAAAATTTATTGTACCTAAAATATGACAAAAAATTATTGCTTTAAGTTTAGTAAGCATACTATGGTGTAACTGGAGTGATAAAGATCACAGCTGGAGTGTACAGAGAACAGATTACTAATGCGCTTGGTGCTTGGTCATAATGGCATTGACTGCAATCAAATTAATGCACTTGCTCATTGTTAGGATTGCTGCATCCAATAAAGACTAAAATTAGTTAAATATGATCA
Organism: Vaucheria bursata; assembly: GCA_032358265.1. Classification (NCBI taxonomy): domain Eukaryota; class Xanthophyceae; order Vaucheriales; family Vaucheriaceae; genus Vaucheria; species Vaucheria bursata. The sequence goes on along the minus strand of JAULBW010002545.1, from coordinate 39,112 downwards.
TTTCAAAAGTGGCAAGTCATTGTTGAATTTTAACAATAATTTATGGCAAGTCATTATTGAACTTGAGCTATAATATATACTGATTAGAACATTCACTTATCATCTTGCAAGTAACCTTAGCAGTTTTGTAATTCAGTCTTGAAAATATACTATATACTACAGTTCCTGTCCTGTTTTTTCTATATCCAGTCTTTGTTTTGTCTTGTTTGCAACTAGATCTTGAAATTAAAACTGTTGAGTTGTTTGCTGAGATTAAGAGAAATTCACACTTTGTTCAACTGGTTTTGGTTAAAAATAAGCTGCCATTGAGTTTGACTGCAATGCTTATCACAATAATGGTACTAGTAACCCTTATGGTCTGTTTTCAGAATTATTTTAAAAATCCTAAATCTCACATTGTTTAAATCATAATATATACTAGTTGCTAGAAATATTCCCCCTAAATTAGCAAAAAAAGCTTAACATTTTCTTTTGAACTCTAAAATTTGTGACAAAATGAAACCAAATTTAAGAAGACTGCTGATTGGAATTGAAAAGTTCCCCAATAATATTTGTACTCTTTAAATCACACTATTTACAATGAATGGCTATGATTAAAAATTATGCTGAGATTATTAAAAACTAATCAATAAAACATGCATCATCATAAGCAGCCTCAAAGTAAATGGTCTACATAAGATTGCAAGGATTGTCAAGAGAGCTTTAACTATTGTAACTGCACTAATTCCCAAGTTATGCATTAATAGTACTTTTAGCAATTTATCATTTATTTTTCATTGTATTTAAAAATTTTTTGAGTTTGTTTCCTTAAAACAGCACTAGTGAATGCCAAAGATTTTGGGTATGTAACAGATAATTCACCAATAAATGTACATATAATATTGTTCTTAGATGAACAACTTTGCACTTATTTATCACTTTTTCTTGAGTTGAATAGATGTGTGCGTGTGACAACATAAAGAGCTATTAACACTAAAATATAATCAATAATATATTTAACTGAGCTAAAAAGCATTGACAATACTAAAAATTCTGCAAAAAAATTATGCCAGCATCTTGTTCAACTTACATATTCAACACAAAGAAGGTAATGTTATATAGAACTAAGCAGCAATAGAGCTAAAACTTTTAATCAGTGGTAACACTCTTAAAAGACAGAAATAGAGGAACCAATGATAATGATATGAAAATGTCAAAGTGAAGGTTGAACATGAACATACATCTTTAACATATCTCACATCTCTGCCAAAATTTGCTCCACAAGGGAACTAATAAGGAAATTACAAGTAGCATTACTAAATACTGTCTTTAAGGGAATATGTGAGTTTCCAAAAATATTAGTTCAACTTACAGAAAGTAATTTAAAATATGCATTAAGCTTGAACAAATCAAGGAAAGTTTTGAACAGGACTAGAAACAGTAGCTGTAAAAGTTTATATGCATTGAGCAAATAACTAAATGTGTTGAATTTGGTTCAAGTTTGTCTTCAATACTGATAATTAGGAGTTGTCTGTCTGGCAATAAAATAATGTAGTTGACTCACTTTCAATAAAGGGTAATAAATTTTGGGTTCTAATGGCATAAATACATGTTCAAGTAAACTGCATTGCTGCATTGAAGTGTGGCAATGTAAAATCACATATTCCAAAATTTAATAGCTTAAGAGCAATTGTTGTTTTTATTTTGAATGAAATTATTTGGCTTATTTTCAACTGTTAGATTTTTTATCCTTATACTTTCAACATTTTTGATAAATTATCAATCCTTTTTTTAAATAACTAGCAGATAACTCTTTTCTTCATTGAAATCAACTGGTGCAAGATTGAAAACCGTTTACTATATCTTTGGTTTGGAGCAGTGCACAATCTCTTTGGTTTTGAATACTTTAAACTAATCCATAAAAGTACCAGAATGCATTATTAGACCTGTCAACAAGCAGTATGCAGATTTTGTAAATAGGCTTATCTACTATTGATATGCACAGTACTGCAGGTTCATTACAGAAAGCCGACAAGAACATAGAAGTTGGGATATCAAGTTTTCTACCATGGACTGCACACCTGAAAACTAGTTATAATCCATGCTTAAAAAACTGAAATTTTCTTGGAGACCAGGAGAGAGTTTCTCACTCAATGAAGTCTGACTGTATAGTTGGAAATCTTTTGAGAATTGTCACAAAGCACATTACTATCAGTATCACATGAAAATTTTGATCTCAATGGAATTTAAACATAAAGGGCTTTATGCTGAAGCTAAAGCATAGGTCTAATTTCAACCCCCTTACATTTGCTGTTGTAGATAAAAAATACATTGTGCACATGTTCCATACATGGTTGCTGCCAAATTCCAGGTCATTCATAGATGTTTCTTTGTTTTGGGCACATTAAGTGCCTTGCAAGTGTGAAAGCTAGAAAGTTAGAGAAACAAAATGACTATGAACTTATGAGCACAAGATAAATTTGATAATTGTAAGCATACAAACTGTATGATAGTTCTAAAATCAACACCTCTGCTATCTTTATGCAAAACAAAATTTAGTCACTTCATCTGCACTTGCAGCAGATGCCGTTTTATTCTCATTATTATAAATTTTATTTTTCAAGTTACTACTATAAGTAGCTTACTCATCCTAAAAAAGTATTTTATATCCCAAATGAGCCATTCAATCATATTCATCTAAATGAACCATGCCACAAGGGCGCAAACTTTTATTTGTACCTCTTGATTTCAAACCCAACTGTTGAACGGTAAAACTTTTTTATTAGCCAAAGCAAAAAATAGGCCAATACCATGGTGTAAGATTGATTCCACTGGTCTTAAAGCACTTACAAAATTTGCCTACTTAAGCAGTTAAATAATTTTGAAATATAAATGAGCACAGGCAGGAACTGCCAATATGTTATTAAACATGTAGACTGAGCATAAAAATCTAAGCATTATATTTGTAAGTTTCAATCCATTGCATGTTCAAAAATCTAATTTGGTCTAACTAACATTTGAACTAAAGAGCTTGTGATTAAAATATAGCATTTATCATTTTTTTATAGTTCCTGTGGTACTGGAGGCATTACATTGCCATTGGAAAGTGTATGTACAAATCAATATATTGATTTCAAATCTTATTTGCATGTAAATTAGAATCTTTATGTAATGGACAGAATTGCTACAAAACTTGCAATTTTCACTATAAAACTTATTTAACAGATGAACCGTTTCTTTCTGTTCAAAATACTTTTAAACAGTGTTTCTCCTATTATAACATGAGAAACATATTTCAAAAGGATTTTTAACTAATAATAGTGCATCTTCCAACAAATGTAACTGAAAGTTATTAATTGTAAACAGCCTGGAAGTATCACTTGCTTTCTTAATTTTAATTGATTAAATGAGTTTAACTGACCAATTGTTAGGCACGCCAACCAAAGACAAGAAATAAGATTAAACAAGAAAACACGTACTTTATTATCTGTGTTTCCGACACTGAATGTCAGAAACAAAATGCAATATAAACTAACGGCTAATGCCGGACATATACAATCGACACTAGCCAGACTACAACATAATATACATATACGCTAGAATCTATACAACTCCTCAGGAATTGTCAATATAAAGGAAGTATATATTGGTTAAATACACGTGACTATAGCCGGTCAGGTCCTAACACCAATCCACTCACAAATTTGTTGTTTAACAATCAGAAACTTGAGAAATTGGATGCTGAACATTTTTACAGGAAAGCTATACTAAAAACAAGTTAACTTAAATTTATGCAATACTAAAACATAGCATGCTGAAAACATAGCATATACATGTAATGACAACATACAGTAGATTACGTAGAATCTTACAATGCATTAATAAATAAATAAAAAAGTATAAAAAATATCTCACAAGATAAAAAGTTAAAGACTTTTCAGGCAGAACTACTCAGCAAAGCAAGTCCAGCAATATTAAATGTTGATGGCGTATACCAGCAAAAAATGGTATTTGAAAATAAATTCATGTGTGGTGCCCTACACAAATGTCTTAAAACGGATGAAAGTACTCCACATTGGAAAGAAAAACTATTGTTGCCAATAATTGCATATTCCATCTTGGAGGATGGAAATTCAGCTGATAGTACAGTAGCAACATACTTTGGCTACATGCTAGTTTAGTTTGGTTCATTGCAAATAAGTAAATCCCTTCAAATTATACCAACTACCAGTCAGTTTCTGTCAAGACTAGTTAATTGTATCAAGTGTAAACCAGAAAACCAGAACAGTATAAACACAGAGATACTACACGTTCAATACTGTTTCATTTACCTTGGTTCATGTGTTGACGAGAGTGAATCTCATCAACATTTTCAATGTATGCTTGCACATACAAACCAAATTGGATTGATATAATTACAAATCCCTGAAAGAATTGTAGATGAATAAACAATACACGGCAAAAGCATATTAAATCCTGACATGCACCCCCCTTGTCGTGGATTCCATCCGCTCCTAAAATTGACTTTTAAAATCATCCACTAGATCTTGGTAATTTATCAAATTTTCTTCGGGTTCCCAGGAATTGTCAGAATCAGGATATCCTCTCCAAGATATTAGAAAATGATGTTTTCCACAAATCTTCTTCACATCCAAACTATCTTCTACTTCATCAAATTGCCATTTTCATCAATATGCACTGGTGGAGGTAAATAACACTTTCAATTAGGAAATTCGGACATTCTATGATGAGATAACAGAGATATGTGAAAAACATTATGTAATCAGGACATGCTAACCGGAAGTTGTAACTTAGATGCCACTGGACTGATTTATATAATGATTTGATATGGTCCCAAACGCTTCCAATCGAGTTTTGCACAGGGTCTCCTAGTCATAATATTTTGCCTACTGAGGTATACAAAATCACCAACTTGATATTCTTCAAAACGCCGTTTTTGATCTGCAAAGTGTTTAGAGGACTCGCTTGTAATTTGCAATTCTTCCTTGATGATTCCTACTGTTTCACAAACTGATTTGATGTAATCCTGAACTGTAACTGGTGACTCTGGAAGTAGTTCTGTTGATCCGTCTAGAACAGGTTCATAACCGTAATTGGCACAGAAAGGTGACATGTGAATACTGGAATGGAAACGTGAGTTGTAGCACAGTTCAGCCATGGGTAAATTCTCGAGCCAATTCTGCTGTTGTTGATCTGAATAAATCCGTAGGTACTGTTCTAATTCTTGATTTACATGTTCTGTTTGTCCATCCGTTTGCGGGTGGCAAGCCAAAGATAGTGATTGCCCCACACCATAGTTCTTTAGTAAATTTTACCAAAATTTTGACATAAAAATAGATCCCCAATCTGATACAATATCACGGGGAAAACCGTGAATTTGAACAATATGTTCCATAAATATATCTGCCAATTTGAATGAATTAATATTTTTTGTGCATGCAATGAAGTGACTGATTTTGGTGAAATGGTCTACAATGACCAAAATAGAGTCTACTCCCCCCACCAATGGTAAATCTGTAATCAGGTCCATCAAAATGGAGTACCACGGACGGGGCAGAATTGGTAAGGGCATTAATAATCCAGCCGGTTTTTTACATTCCGGCTTTGCACGGGCACACATTTCACAGGAGTTTACATAAGAAGCACAGTCACAACAGTAAGTGGGCTACCAATAACAATGCGATATCAATTCAAAGTTCTTTTTCACTCCAGGATGACCCGTAAAAGGGGAATCATGACACGTTGCTAGTATGTCTAATTTTAAGGATTTGGGTACAACAATTCGGTTCCAGAACATCAAACAATCATCAACTTGATAATTTTTATCTTCATAATTTTGTGCTAATGATCCATCTTTGGCTTGGGCTATTTTTGTATGATCCAATAGTGTCAGTTTATCTGCTGTGTGTGTTTCTCCTAATAGAAATTTATCCTTGGACAACAATACTTGTTCTTGGTTTTTGATGTGCATGTCTTCAGGTCTAAGTTGATAGTCAATGTGCCGGCTTAATGCATCGGGTTTGTTGCCTTGAATGCCCAGTCTAAAAAAAATCTGAAAATTAAAATCAGTTAGGAATAATGACCATCGTACCTGACATCGATTTAGCTTTTTAGACGTTGAAAAATGTAACAGGTTCCGATGATCCGTATGTACTTGAATAGGTTTTGTATTGCTTAACAGAAATAGTCTTCGTTGGTAAAAACATGCTACAATTGCTCATAACTCCTTATCATGTACTTCATAGTTTATTTCCGGCGGCAAAAGTTTTCTTGAATAATACGCGATGGGACACAAAACTCCATTATGTTCTTGCGAAAGTATTCCACCAATGGCAAAGTTGGAAGCATCTGATTTGACAATGAATGGACAAGAACTATCGGGATGGTGTAGTAAATTGGCAGTCTTGAATGCTTGTTTTAATTCTCTAAAAGCCCTTTGATATTCTTCAGACCATATAAATGGTTGATTTTTCTACAAAAGTAATAGCATCGGAACAATAATCCTTGAGTACTTTGAAATGAACATTCGATAAAAATTTGTAAACCCTAAAAATGATTGCAATGTCTTCACATTTGTTGGGGTAGGCCAGGTGTCTATGCTTGATATTCGTTTTGAATCCATTTCAATACCAGTATCAGATATAACGTACCCTAGGAATTCAATCTTTGTAACGGAAAATATGCATTTTTCAAACTTGGCATATAACTTATGATTATATAGACATTTTAAAATACTTTGAACGTGACCATGATGTTGTTCTAAACTTTTGGAATATATCAATATATCGTCCAAATATACGATGCAAAAACATCCAGAAACTCATGCAAAATTTTGTTCATCAAATTTTGAAAAACAGTGGGGGCATTGGTTAGCCCAAATGGCATTACTCAGTACTCAAAGTGCCCAAAACAGCAACAAAAAGCGGTTTTCCACTCATCCACCTTATATCCATACCAAATTATAGGCACCTCGTAAGTTAATCTTAGAAAGTATATGAGCATGCAAGAATTTATACAACATTTCATGTATTAAAGGTAACGGGTACCTGTTCTTGATAGTTACTACATTTAGTCCACGGTAGTCTATTACTGGTCGCAATTCTCCGCTTTTTTTCTTACCATAGAATATAGGGGCTCCCACGGGGAATGTGGAAGGTCGAATAAAACCTCTCTTTGATTCCGTATCCAGATAATCCTTTAAAACTTTCAACTCAGGTTCAGATAGGGGATATATTGGACCCCATGGTACCTTTTGTTTGGATATTATGTTAATTTCCATATCATATTTACGATGTTCTGGTAGGATATCAGCTTCAGATTTTGAAAAAACAGAGCTATATTCACAGTACTCTGGGGATAATTTTTTCTGAATTTCATTTAATTCCTCATTTGAGTTTGAATCAAATTTAGGTGTTTTGGCAGGATTGTCATCAGGTAATATATCATCATTCTCGGTATTAAAAATTTTATGACTGGAATTCAAATTCAAAAGGGATTCATCAAGTCTCAAACTTATGGCGGGTACATTAATAGGCAACTGAGCTACTTCTGCTCCACTTGTACACCCCCCTTACACATACGACTGTACACTTTGAAAATATCTATTTCTAGTGTTAATTTCTGCCAATCAATTTTTGGATTGTATTCTTTGAGCCGATCAATTTTTGGATTGTATTCTTTGAGCCAATCAATACCCAGAATAATTTCAGAATGGCTTGAATCGGCTACATATAATTTGAACTTAAATTCATTTTTATTGATGATTAATTTCCTATTATATAATACTTTATAGCTCCTGACAGTAATGGGGTGCCATCAATAGCTTCAAAAATAATAGGACTTTCAAGGGGGTGAAATTTCAATCCTAATGATTTGGCAAACTCATAAATTATCAGAGGACGATTGCACCCCAAATCAACTAGAGCACATACACTAAATTTTCCCATTTCACTATCTCCAATTCAAACTTTAACACAGAGTTCTTTGAGTTTACTCTCCAGGGTCATTGCAATTAATTCACTTCTTTGATCAGAAAGTTAAGTCATGAGAATCAGACCCACAAAATAAACAGATTATACTATCTTCATTATTACCTCGAGTCAACCCAATAATGTTCTGAATATCATTTCCATGATGACAATTCTTACTACAACTCTTCCTTTTCTCACAGCAAAATTTGATGTGCCCCGGTTCTCCACAATAGAGGCAAATATTTTCTCTAAATTGCCTTTCATGTTCAGCATTAGATAACGGACCAGAAGTCATTCCAATCACCATATCATCAACTTTATTATTAGTCATTAGAATATTGTTAGCAATAAAACTTGATTGGAATTTTTGTTCTGTTCAAACTTCCTGCCTGTACTCCACGTGACGATTATCAATCCAAGCAACTAAACCATAGAATTCTTCAATAGTATTTGGGCGGTTGTGATTGCACAGTGAGCTCTTTATCTCATGATTTAATCCTTTGTAAAATATACCTATTAAAGCTGCTCCAGACCACCCTAATTCTGTAGAAAGCTACTGGAAATTGGAAATATATACACTGGCTGAACGTTTACCCTGCTTTAACTCCAATATTTTGAATTCAGCTTGCTGCGGATAATTAATATCACCAAATATAACAGTAAACATTCTCTCAAAGGATTCAAAAGAGTTTAAGATTGCATGGTCCAATTCCAAATAAGGCATTATCCACTTAAATGCCGTGCCCCGTAGAAGATTAATAGCAAATAACACTTTCAAATTTTCCGAAACAAAGCAAGGAGGTAGCGCGCAAAATATCACTTTCAACTGAAGTATAAACGCCTTTGATTTCTTTCGATCACCATGAAATGCATCCGGAATTAACATCTTTAGTTTGTGTTCTGTGTGTATATCTGTAGTAATACACGATGATTGTTCTGTTACTTCTGCCTGCCATTCCTGAACACTCATTGTTAATTGTTGTTGTAGGACCTCAACTTGCTGCATTAGTTGTTGATTTTGTAGAATTAGTTGCTGCACCAACTCAGTAAAAGTATTCTCACTCATTCTCTTGTCAAACTGTCAAGACTAATGAATTGTATCAAGTGTAAGCCAGAAAACCAGAACAGTATAAACACAGAGATACTACACATTTAATACTGGTTCATTTATCTTAGTTCATGTGTTGACAAGAGTGAATCTTGTCAACTTTTTCAACCTATGCTTGCACATACAAACCAAATTAGATCGATATAATTACAAATCCCTGAAAGAACTGTAGATGAATAAACATAATACATGGTAAAAACATATTAGATCCTGACAGTTTCTCAAAGAGACACACTTGCTTAACTTGGAATTTAATTGAGATTTTTTCTCTCATAGTATAGGCTCTTCTCTGTCACAAGTCATGACAATAGAATTGTTTATTTGAATCCTATTTCAATAAGATGTTGCAAACATATTTAAAAACATGCAATCAAAATGAATATGTTATTTTGTGTTGTACTTTTATTCTTTTCTAATTTTGCTTACATAAATAATTTAATTTTTTCAATTTTTTCTCCTTTCTTTTTTTTCTCACTTTTCAGATCTCTTCAAAAAAATTAAACTCTTAGTCTTTTGTCCAAATATTGATTGCAAGAAAAAAATGGGTGTACTATTTGAGGAATAGTTTTTCCAAGCAAGTAGTCGAAAAGAGCAGTTGCATTTGGTCATTAAGTCAGCAGGTTATTCGGTTCAACTGCTCAATGCTATTATTCTTGGCTTTATTTATTACATCTTGTTTCAACGATTTGACAAGAATTTTGAATTGATTGCATCAATCTCTACTATTCACCTGCATAACTGCAAGTAATAATTTTTAGTTGCAAAACTGCAGGAACAAAATGCCCTCCACTAGTAATACTAATTAACATTCTTCACGTTGTGCTCATATAAAATCAACAGGGCATCCCAGCTCCTGCAAAATATTGACATCCACAATTAGTCCCTGCAGTCTGTAGTACATTAGCGCAAAAATATTTATTTTGTGCAGTAATCAAGAAGTAATATTCAATAAAATGTTTGAGTAGATATCTATGTTCGCCCCAGAATTATGCCTCGAATGAAAGGACACATTGGTGGAAATATAGTAGAAAAACTGTTCTCTTTGTATTGATCTGAAAATTTGGCGGGATCTTCTATTTGGAACGAAATTCCGAGATCTAGCATTGCAGAGAAGCATACTGTAACACCATGGTCGTTTATCACTAAAAAATAATCAATATTTCTATTGAGTCGTAATTAGTAATTTTCAAGACTCACTAGCGAATTGTGATTAACCTCAATTATTCAACTTTCTCGTAAGTCACGAAAATCTATTGTATCTGCAATTGCTAAATTAGCCAAAGCTTCCCGTATGACGGATAACATCATATCAATGCCGCCCGATATATTAAAAATTGAACTTCATAATGCTGTTGATCGAATATTTCAGGTGATTGCTGTATGGTTTTTTTTATGATGCAAACAAAGCGTTTCATTGTATTCGTGAAAAATTGCCGTATTCGGGAATTTAGTCTCCTTGCTTTATTTCCAGGCGTAATATCCACATTTTAATAGACTGTAAACTTTTTATTCAAAACAATATTTTTATCAATAATTCCTTATTTCGATGTCACATTAGGTGCAGGATCAAAGAAACGCCGAAATTAAGAAACAAAAGGATGTATTTCAGACTCATATGGAGAATTGTCAGGCATTGGTGTCAGTAAGTAATATCGAAACGAAATGTTTTTATTTTTAGTGATAGCGTTTGATACAAATGCTCTGCTCTTGTCAATTTTGCATGCAATATCTAGATTTATGTCTTCCACATTTTTTTCAATTGGTTAAGAAAATCAATTTTATTGAAAGGTACATCACGTGCATCTTTTCTAGGGCTATTCTCCTCCTCCTATAATTGTTATTAACGTTGGGGGTTCAAATATTCGAATGACACGTGCCGCTCTGACGTCCTTTTCTGGATCTCGTCTAGCTTGGATTTTTAATGGTAGATGGGATCATATGTTACCTAGAGATGAAACTGGACGCATTTTCCTTGATCTTGATTCAAAATGGGTTGCTCCTATATTTGAGGCACTTACAGAAATTGATAATACAAATGAATGCACCCCTGAAGACTTGCAAATTAATTCGAGTCATCTCTCTGGTGATGATCGATTAGGTTTTGAAGCCTGTATGGAGCTCTTTGGTCTAGTTCTTAATGTACCACGTGCTGTTCAACATCGCATCGATATGAGAACGCAGGTTCAAAAATATCTAAAATCATCAAAGGTACCAAAAACTTTAGTAAATTTTAAGTTTCCGCATCAGTGGGACCTAATATATAGCAGTACAGTAAGCAATATAGGAATGGATGCATTTCAACAAGCATGTTCCAATAAGAAAAACATCATCGTTCTCATTCAAGATATTGACTCAAAAATATATGGATTCTTCACTGGGGTTGGATTTCAATCCACCTCAGAAGGTCGTACGATTCAAGATATTTCTTCATTTGCCTTTGATATAACAGACACGTCGAAGCCCACAACTGTAGAGATGAGTCGTGTTCGTAGTAAAATTGACTCGTCGTTAATTATCCAAGGTGAAACAAGTTCATTGTATTTTATGCTTATTGGTGATAACTCTGAGCCTCTTAAAGTTTCTTGTCGTTTCCGCGCTCCATCTCTTAAAACCGAAAACAGAAAAGAAACCCCAGTAAAGGAAATATTTGTCTGGCAAATACCTACTCAGAATAGCTCTGCTGTAAATAATAGTAGTTCTTCATCCATAGTTGTTGAGTCCCCTGAGATGTCACAAACTTATATAAAATGTTGCGATTTAATGGCCCCTCCTATTGAAGTTCTTGGGCCACAATTGCAGCAATGGATAAAAAATAAGGAAAGTGAACTCAACACAGAATTGGAAGAATTTGAAAAACAAACCATTGCATTTCGCAATGAACATAGTTTTATTGTGGGATTCATCAAAAATATGTCTGATGCTGAGGCCCGGAAACGTGTGTGGTTATCAAGGTGCTCTCTCTCAATGACTCCACATAAAGATGTAAGTACCAAAATACCATCATGCACCCCAGATTCTAATCAAAGGCGAATGGAAAGTCATCGATCCGATGGATTATCATTGTTCACGCCCTATAAAACAACCAGCGGGTATAGTGAAACAGTTCGGATAGCATGTGCAGGTGGTGGCCCTGAGTTCTGCACGATGAGAAGCACATTTCAACAATTTCCCAACACCCCTTTAGCCACTAAATACGCCTCTGACACATGGGAGGAAAATTTGGCTGTTGGCTTGGATGAAGAAGGCTGTGTAATCGAGGATCATAATCCCGAATGCTTTAGAAAGCTCCTTAATGTAATGCGTTTACGCTCATTGATTAGGGATGCTAAATACGAAAGTAAATTGGGGTGTAGTGTCCCTTGCCCAATGCGTGATCGTCTGAAACAAAAGTTATCGAGCATGCTGCAATATCTTTTGATTGACGAGTCTGATTTCTTTGGGAGATTAGATGGAATTACTGAGCAAGGTAATGTTGGTAATAATAAGGTGTAATAGTTCATAGGTTCGATATATTGCTGAGTCATATGAATCATATCAAGCAAATGCTGTTGCAATATATTTCATTTCGTATATATCTCTTTTCATATGTTAATTGCTCAATTTTTATGATGTCACAATAATAAATGTTGTGTGAAACTGTATGTATTAATACCATTCATTTCTTTATTGCACAAAGTTGTGAGATAATAATAATCTTAAGATAGGCATTTACTTTGATATCAGTGAATGCACTTATATAAATGCATAATTTGTAAGCACGATCAAACAAAAATTGTAAACAAATGCACCATTTCATTATACATATTGCTTCTTAAGCACCAAGAGGGTTGCTCTTACCCAAATTCCGTCAATCTAAGATAAAAATATGCTTCAGCCTTTCGTTTAAAATTTCCGTCGACCATTTCCCACCCAGTACACAATTTTTTGGTAAAATGCAAACACATACATAGTCGGTCTAACGAGTCAATTAAATTTCTTTTCAGTAAAATCTTTTACAAAATCGTCGAGTTTTCCATCGATTGCTACTCTAAATCCTGCCTTATCACCCTTAATAAACAAATCAGTATATGGCCGAGAATTTTTTGGTGCGTTATCATCAACTCGAAACGAAACTTGGTATTTTCGTTTGTTTGAAGATGTCAAATGTATCAATATAATGGTTCCTCTAACTAGTCCGCAATTCCAGTTTGCTTCCCATTCAACCTGAATTTAAATGATGTGTTTAAAAAATTACTTGTGATATTTACATTTATTTAATCGAAAGTCTAAACCTTGCCATATTAACAATTCATACAACTAAACAATAGTTCATATTATGCATTGGTGCACACCATAATGCGCTATTGATGCAACATTCTTGTGTATTTAAAAATAAACAGTAATAGAGTATCAAATGTTGCTGTTAGTGACCAAGTCATAATTTCTACTGGGATAGCTGTGCAATCATCAAGGTATCAAAGAGAGCATAAGATCATATAAAATGGAAACAGAAAAATAATTTACCTCTAAATTAAATTGAAATATATTCTGCTGCTTTTCATTGGAACTTGAAGCGAGGGCTTTACCACTAATATTAGCAACTTTTGTAACTTTTATAGGACCCGGTGGTGTTAAAACTGTTGTACCTGTTAATAACTTTGTCAAATGATCCTTACACCACTCAGTAACATCCTGTTAAATAATTAATTACCAAATCGTCACAAATGGCTCTTCAACAAATATAATATTTTCGTGAACAATGGAATAATTCAAAATTAATCATATTCCAACACGCACCATCTTTGAAGAAAAATCAGTGTGTAAATGCAGTTTATCATCATTCTCATTGATTTTAACACTCTCAGAAGCTGAGTAACCTAGCATAGGATTTCGAAAGAATATTGGTTCATCCTCAATGAGGATATCTCTGTATACCAAAGCGAGTCTTCCATCGCAGGTATGCTTGTATACCATTACATCAGGAGATTTAGTGACATTCAGGCCTCCTGGCTCTGTATCGTCTTTTGTGCCGTTGTTTGTTTCCGTGGTAGAATTCAATGCGAGAGAATCAGGTTCAGTATTCGCTACTCGAAACGTTAGTGCTTTCGCCTCGTCAACTTGAATTTGATAATCACTGTTACCAGGATCCAGGCATAAACCTTCCTTGAATGCAGTTATTGCGTCAGATGCAGCGTCGTCATAAGAAAGCATCATGCAAGCCCGACCTTTACAAAGGTATCCATCAGGATTAGATGAATCGAGTGAAATAGCTCGTTCTGCATCTGCAAGGGCATTCTCGAATCGTCCCATGCAATACATCACTACAGAACGGTTGCAAAATAATGAAGCGGTCGGGAGTATATCGATAGATCGGCTGTATAGGCACTCCGCTACGAGATATTGAGATGCGTTAAAAGCTTCCTGGGCCTTAACTTTCAGGTCATTCAAAATCTCGGCCGTATTCGCATTATTTACGCTCTCGTCAACAACCATGCTATCAATATCATCGAATGACAAATGAATTTTTTTATTGTACTCAATTTCAGCGATCATTTTGCGTTCGATGTAAGAGTTCTGAACTCTTCACAAAAGCTACTAGATTTCGTGAGAGTTGTGTCTATTCGCAATAAAGAAGAATCATTATTTAAAGCCCCTACATAAATTTAACGATTGAATGAGCTTTGCATAGATCTTGCATATGTTTACGTCAGCAATAATTTTAAATCATAAATACTTAGATTGCTCCACACTAGCGTCCCGCTTAAGTCTGCATCTGAATAGCTTTGCATCTTGGATAAGTCCGCATTTTTTTGACTCAGAAAATGGTGTACAACAAAATAAAGGATGCTTAAAAAAATTAAAAAATCATTATTCTAGCATGCCACATATTTTCCAGCAAATCAACATTGGATTTTTTCTAATTGCTCCTCACTTAGTCCAGAAACTAAAGTACATTTACAAGAATCCATAAATTCCAATGCCTTGGCTGATCTCTAATCACCCACTAGTTCTGTAAAATAAATAGTCATGAATTATTGCTCCATTCCAATGAGTACTTTAATTGGTATATCAAGATCCAAGAAATTTCTTATTATTGTCAGGAATTGATTCTAAAGTTTTTATCATCTTCTAACTCCTCTTTTGCAGTAAGATTGACCATCACATCCTCTACATGTTCCAGGATACATTCAATATGTGTTCATAATTTTCATAATCATTAAGAATATAATCATCTACATTACAAATCGCTACAGCTTCCATATTTTTCAAGTAAAATTGACCAAGTAGTTCTATTATCTTTGCTATATCTTTATCATCAACACTTGCGATGGATCGTTTTCTTCAACACAATAACTCAGAATAGCATCAGGCTTTCAAAAGTAATTTGTAATTGACACTAGCTCAATAGACCACCACACTTCACTCCCTAAATTAACAATATCAAGCAAATGTGCTGGTTTTCCAAACCCAAGTTTATCAGTACTGCATCTCATTTGAAAAGCATTTTGACAAAAAACTTCTTAAGAATCTAAAGAGAGGCCATGAAAATATATAATATCTTTGAAATATAAATATTTGTACACATTTTCAGTGCTGCAATAATGTCCATGTAACATGATTATTTCTAGCTTGTGTAATCAGAAGTACAAAAAAGCAAATAGTAATAATATTTTGTTGGAAGCGAGTTAAATGACCAGGAACATTGTCAAGTAAAAGCAAGGCTTTTTGACCAGTCCTTCTTTGTACTTATTTCTAAACACGCTTTCACACCATTTGTTTAATACTTTACCATTCATCAATGCTTTTTGCATGACATATGGTAACTGCCATGAACAACCAATAATGCAAGCAGAAGTTTTGTATTTTCAAATAATGGTACACGAATGCTTATGCAATCTTGTAGCATTTGCACAAAGTGCCATAATATTTGCTGGTCCTACTACATCTCTAAATCATTACAGCATAAGCGCTCGGCTATGTTCACCAATATTCGTCCTTATTCACCTATATTTCACCTACACCTTTTCTATAATTTTCGCCCCTTTTACATAGGTTCACCTTTTATCCTATTTGCGCCTTAAATGCTAAACCCTTTAAGTCTATACCTTTGCCACAATCCTTTATGGAATCCTTTGTGCACCTACTCTACAAATTACCGTTTCATCTTTCTTATGGTTACTTGGAAACTTCTTTGATTATTTTCTACAACCAGTTCAACCTATGAAAGAAGGATTCTATTTTCATTATGCTCCCTCAAAACTCTTCTTTACTAACTTCGAACTATGCTTTAACTGACTGGATAATATTATAGAACAGTCATCAGAGCTTCAATCCCATCAGAATCAGCCTATTTATCAATTACTCTGCTTTACTCCGCTTTATTTCTGCCAAAGACAATTTCTTAGAATCACACATATAATTCTAGAGTTGTCACAAGCTTACCAATGGAAGTTAAAAGATTTATTTGTGGAGCAAAAGATGCAATGAGATTCACTGGAGAGCCAATTTTAAGGGCATTTTAAGAGGGTATACCGCAGGAACTAATGGGAACATATTTACTTGTTCAGTCTTGTGTTTTTGTTTACTCTTCTCAATTCTTTTAAAGTTTAATAAAACTTTTATATTTTATTAAATCTTGTCTTTACTTTGCTGTTTGCCTGCCCTCTACTGCACATTGGACATTACCCCATACAGAGCTACTTCATCTATAACGGTACTACTAATATATTATATTACTATATCCTTCTTCTTACATCCAACAGTACATATCTCCTAAAAAGCATAATAAATATTATTTTTTAGATTTGTTGTTTTTTGACATGAGAAAAGGAAGAGTTTTGGAGCCATGTAATCAAAAATAATAATTATTATAGAGTTGAATAATAGTTTTTAAAAATGTGCTAAAGCTTAGAAACTATATATTAGGTTTGATATTTGAAAAGCTTTCCTCCTTGACACTTTTTTTGTAATATTATTCATTTTAATTAAAAAATAAATCATCTATGTAAAGTCAAGGAACAAATGACTAGTATTTACATAGTTTTTTGGATTGTAACAACAAAGGCATTGAACTTTATTGAATCTTATTCTATTACCTGCATTATATACTATCATGAACCAAAGTTTACATATTTGAAATGTGCACTTAACAATGTACCATCAATAATTTCATATCCTGTACAACAACCTTTCTTAAAAGCTCAATAATGATAATGTATTGCATTTCATTGACATTGCAATTATGATGTTGAGCAGTATAGTTGGATTTAATTTTAGAACTCTTATTCCACTGCTATAAGACTAAAAGGCAATGTTCAAGAGGATGCTCAACAGTTTTGCCTTCCTTTAGTTTGGTGTGGACAAAGCAATAGCTTATGGGATAAAATAGTAAACTGAAATGTAGGAAAAGACATACACCAATTTACCATTTTGGTATAAACACTGCAGTGCAGTTTTAGCAAATACTGCTGTTCTGCTAATGATGATCAGTACCGCTAATTATAATTGGAATTCAGCATTACCAAATGATTTAAAAATAATATTTAATACTTGAGTGCTGCTTTTTGATAAATTTCTTTCATTCCTACTGATTGATAATGATGGTTTTGATTTCTAGAGATTTCAGATCTAGGATACAAACATTAAATTTTGTTACTGTAAATTACAAATAAAAAACTTATTTGCTTAAAATTACACTAGAAAGATGAATTACTAGTTGCACAAAAAATGTGCAACTTTTTGGGATTGTGTAAGATATGTCACTGAGATTAAGTTTGCTTTTTGAAAGCAGGTTACCAAAAGAAAAAATTAAAAAGACAAAAGAACTTCAAATAGCTTCTCAGCACATGGCATCATATTAAGTTTTAATCATGTGACTTTAACTAGCTTTTTATCATTGTATTTAAAAGTCATATTAAACAGATATTTTTTTGCCTCAAAATATAATATTTTCAAACTGTTCAAAATATTTTGATAAAATTTAATATAGATTTAAATATTCAGAGACTGTTGATACATTTTACCACATAATTACAACTATATAAATTAATTCAGCAAAATCTTAAGTATTATATAATATTAGTTTTTTTAAAACTTCCAGTAACTTTGCTGGGTTTTAACAATTAGTTTTGTAGTTTTCAAACCAAAGGTTGCCATATTTTTTAGTACCAAGCTATGAAATATTTGAAACTGTATTAATACACAGTTTCATCTACAATTGTACATTTTTCGATCGATTACTTTTATCAAAATCCTTTTTTGTTTGATTTACAGTCTATTTTTAAGATTCACAGAACAAAGTAATCCATAGTAAAATTTGGTATTAGAATAATGCTTGATAATAAGAAATAAATATTAATATATTTTTTTAGCATAAAATATAAAGCTGTATCATGCCCAAAAGCTAGTTGTAAGTGATGAAAAACCTTATGAGAACTATTCTATGAAACTTAGATGGTCAAAATTGTGAAAATGTGAACAATAAATTTGAACATTGAATGCCAATTAATGATGTATTGAAAGTATAGATAAATATAGCACAATCTTGCATAAATATAGAACATTAGAGCTATAAAAAATTTCAACCTGGCAAGGTTCACAAAGTATCTGTCAAAACCTACTTGCAATATAACATGAGCAAAAAAATGAACACGACATACCAAAAACATAAAATAAGAACATGTATAATAGTATGTTAAGCAAGCTATTGCATATGTTGCCAAGAGTAAATCTCAGCAACAAATATCATGTCAAAGTATCTTTCATAAGCAAATGTAGTTGAAACTAGTTACAACAAATAATATTCACACATAATCATTGCAAACCCAAACAAAACATATGGCAAATAATCAATTCCTGGCAGTACACTATGAAAAATTGTTAGTAAGAGCAATAGCTGAAAATTCAGAGAAAGGTTTCTTAGCTCTTCCATCTTCACGATAGTGAAAAAAATGGTTTTCACTTTGTACTAAACTCTGATGTGTCAGTGCTAGGACAACAACTATGCCTTAGATCTGCATGTTCTAGAATGTTCTACATTATATGTTCTGTTTCATATATTTTGTTGACTCTCCACAAATCAGCCAATGGGAAATTTGTTCTGTTCTTATCTGTGAAATAAAGTAATGCAACACGCAAACAAACAAAACAATAAAAACAGACTAATAAGAATAGTATAGTAATTGTATATTATATGTGTACATGAGGGAAACTTCTCTGAAACCAGCAATGATACTCTGCACAGTAGCAGGGTAATTGCAATGAAAACAGAGAAGAGTGAGAGATGTTTTTAATAAGTAAATGTCAAGCATGGGTTGGCCAGATATTTAATTATGGGGTTACTCCGCCAGGTGTTTGTCAGAGATATTGGTTTGGGAAATACCAAGAAAATACTTTATGGAATAATGAAAGATGGTGCAGACGTTAAAGACATGGGTATTGTTGGAAGGATCTTTGTTGTATGTAGGATTATAGATAAGGAGTGTACTCGTATATTGTGACATTGTCTTGATGACTCTCCACAAATCAGTCAATGGGAATGTGTCTAGTCATCAACTTCAAACTAGTCAAATTATTTTTTTACATACTTCATATTTATGTTTCTATTCACTAATGAATACACACTCAAGTACACACATAGCACAAGAGTTAATAGACTTGTTTTCTCTTTCTTTTTCTTGTTTTCTTTCTTGCTGTTGATTGATATTCCTTGTCTTGTAAACTCTCCTTGTTTTGTCCTATCTTGTTTCTGTAACCCTTTTTTCTTTGCAAGTCTTAACAGTCAGGTACATGCTAAAAAGGGTAAAGAAAAGAAAATCTAAAACAGAACAAGTGCAAAGACAGGATAAGAATAAAATTCTGCATCAACATGCAAAGTTACAGCAGGAATGAAAAAGAATTGGCAAGAAAAATACATTCTAAAATTATTTTACCGCTGAAGTGGAAAAAAATAACATTAAGTAAATTACACCAATTAAGATAAACTATACATTGCATATGTACTACAATTCATAGTACTAATTACCAATATTTGCTACAAAATATACAACCAGACACTTTTCCTAATCCTGAAGCAGTTTGGATCCATTGCTTGGTTTGAACCTGCATGACAAAATCAGCTCAAATCCTAACAAAGAGTATCATGAGATATTATAACATTCTTAGCACCTTCATTAGTCCAAACTTTAACATAAAAAGAGTGTACATTATGATGGACCTTAACTTCTGTGTCCAATATCTGCTTGTTGAGTTTCAAAACCAATCTTCCTTTGTAGTTTAACCATTTCATTAGTAAACTATCCCTGGTTTGAGCAAAGTAATCATCAGTTTTATGAACTTTTTTGCGTCTTTAGCAAAATTGAATTAATAAACATACAAATTGGAATTGTGTTAGAAACATAAAATACAACTAAGAAAAAAAACTGTGACAGAAATGTGTATATTTATCATGCACTAATTTTGTTGATAGAAGTAAGCTAACTCTATCAATACAACAAAATGTATAACCCTACTGGCATCTGTGCAGCCAATTTACTTGGAATGTCATAAATGAACACTGACCGCAGCTATAAAAATAGAATTAATCTCTAAGAGAGTTAATTCCTAATAGATTGCTTTTAGAGATTCATTTCTTGATCAATTTTAAAATGAACTGAAAATTTGATTGATAATGCAAGTAAATGACTTATTTTGAACTGATGTTAAATTCTGACCAACTTTTGAAATATGTTTTTTTGAAACTCATTAGCAAACTCTTTTGCTGTAGCTGAAAAATCAAAGGAAATATGATTAGTACAATCTCTTTCTTCAGTTTCTCTATCCAATTGTTTTACTGACTCAAAAAACTGGTAAATAACTAGAATCTCTATCTTTACATTTAATCAATTTGCATCAGTTACAAACAAAGACTTTTTACTAAATATATATTTTTAATAATTGTGGATCATTTCTTATCAAGAGATACAGTACAAGTTGCAGGGTACTTACCTTATGCATCCATAAGTTTAACCTAATTTTTTTAGTGCTCTCCATATTTTCAATACTGATGCAGGCTTTCTCATTAAAATTTTTGTCTTAATCTCTAGTTAACTCCACATGTAGTGACTAAACTATACTTTTCTTGCCAATTTTATTTGTATCTCTGTTGCTGTTACATACCCTGCAATGTAGATTACCTTCAAGTAGAAATACAGCAATACTAGTAATCAGCAATTTCAATACTTACTTCAGATAAAGCACTGATATTGATAAAGTCCAAATACTACTGTGCAGCAACAGTGATTTCCTCATTAGTACTGATCACTACGATCAGTTCTTCTAAAGGTTTGTTAAAGCCTTCGCACTACTTTCTCAAAACTACTGTGATTTTTTAAATCATAAGTTCAGTTTTATATGATGAATATAGAATAAAAATATCCACTATGCATTATCTCTATATCATCCCCCATTCACAGAAGTTGAATCCACAAAGATGGCATTGCCAAGGCATGTTCTAGTGATTGGGCATTGAAGTCTGGAAAAAACACTGAAATATGACATCACTAATATTAATCATGAAGTGCATGAATCAAATTTAAAGTACCTTAACTGGAAGTAAATTTAACATGCTTTACAGGTGTTGAAGGTAAAGTTGAACTTGATCAAGGAAATAAATTTCCGAGAATTTTTTTGAAAACCCGTATCTTTCGCCTTTAGTGTAGGGTAAGCTAGAAGTCTTCATAGGCTCAGATAAGATTAGATGAATATCATGTAGAAAAAGTAGAATAGGTCAGTTCTGAATAATAAGTTAGAGCTGGGAATGAAAATAAGATGAGATCCTACGGAGCTTTAGTGCCTGCATTAGATTTAGTGAATCATTGAAATCAGGACATCAGCCTGGAACTTGAGGAAAACGGATCAGGTCGGATCTAGTTCGAACAACAAATCAAATGGAATACCTCTTATCAGATTGCAGTGTAGCTAAGCCACATAATTCGAAAGTAATGATAAGAATTTGGACAATTCTAGCAGCAGGATGTGCCTGCTTCAGTCAATGCATAGTTGCTTTTATGCCCACTACCTCTCTCAAAAGTCTAAGCTTAAATAGAATTTGCAATCAGGACCGCGATGTATATCGTTCAGATGGACCAGGACTTTCAAACTATATTTTTCAACGCTTTCAACAAGAACCCAAATTTGATCGGGAGATCGATGTTGCTGCAGCTGCTGCAGGATTTAATTTTCCTTTCACTTTTCCAGGTCTGACAAGGTAGAAACATAATATCTCCCTCATGTATTTTTTTCATGGAAGAAAGCTAACAAAATGTTTTCATTTATTAAATATTAATATGCTACTCATTTAAATTTTTGAAGTGCAAAACCAGCAGCGGCGTCTAAAAAGTTGGCAGTGGTTACGGGAACCTCTTCCGGATTAGGCAAAGCATGCCTTAAAGCGCTAGTAAATAAGGTACCCACAATGAAACTCATCTCACTTCATTTTCTTGTTCTTATTTAAAAATTGGCATTGCAGGCCGATTACTTCGTTGTGTGCGCTGTTCGTGATGTAGAAAAAATGAAGAAAGTAGCATCGTAAGTGAGCAACTACATGAAATCTGAAATTTATCTTATTTTTTCTTCTGCTGATAACTATGATTTGTATTTATGCATGATTCTGCAGTTTTTTACTCTTTTGCGCATCCATGTATCATTATCTTTCGGTAGCAACTTTATAACTTCATCATCCTGATAAAATATCTCAATATTTACTTTAAATATTTTTATGTGAAATAGAGAAATGAATCTTCCAGCGAATAGCTTTAAAGTCATGGAGCTCGAACTTGCATCATTAGAATCCATAAAAAAGTTTTCCAGGGAGCTTAAAAGTTTTGCTTCTGGTCGAAATATCGATGCACTGGTATTTACCCCCATGTTTTTTCACAATTCATTATTATTTTTGATAATATTGAGAAAAATTGATAGGATTTTTCAAGAGTATTTTTAAAATATCTAAAAAAGCTGTCATTTTAAGTCATATTTCAGTGCTTGCTTATGAAAAGCTTCAATACATATTTTAAAAATTCAATTTCTCATTAGCTTAATCTTCTCGATTAACATTGAAATAAAAGATATCTATGTTTTTATGATGTTGCTTTGCTGTAGTGAAAATCAGTCCAAAAAATGTTAAATTTTATTTGTACTTAGGTTTGTAATGCGGCAGTGTATCAACCTGCAAAAGATGTCCCAAACTGGACGAAAGATGGGTTTGAAATGCAATTAGGGGTTAACCACTTGGGGCATTTTCTCCTCGTTAGTGAGCTACTGACAACAATAAAGAAATCAAAGGATCCGCGTATTGTTATTGTTGGTAGTATCACTGGAAACAGGTATGCTGCTTGATCATTAGAAGTATGAGATTATTGGACATGATCAGAAATAATATTTGACATTTTTTCAATTCTCACTATTGTTTTACATTCAAGTGACTGTATTTCATTTTTTAATCTGGTGAAATGCCATCTTCTAATAAAGACAGAATATTTGCATGACCACTAGCATTTTTTCTACATGCATATGTTCGTTGTAATTGAAGTAACTCTATTGGTGGAGGGCTGGTTTTGCCAAGGGCTGATCTTGGAAAATTAGAAGGACTAGAAAAAGGAGGCGTCAAACCTATATCGATGGTAGATGGCAAAGCGTTCAACGGTGCAAAAGCATATAAAGATTCAAAGGTAACTTATCCGTGTGGCTTAATGCACAATTTTGCTATGTCGCTTCAATTTGAGGGATCCATCAATGTGATATTTTTGGTTTTTCTCAGGTTTTGAATATGATGACTGTAAATGAGTTGCATCGACGATACCATAAGTCGACTGGCATCACTTTTTCTTCCATGTATCCTGGATGCATTGCAGAGGTATAGTATTTAATTCTTACATTTTTCATACTTTATTTCATCCTTATTGTGAAGAATTATGACTTTTTATAAAAATATGTTGATATGCTTTTTTTAGTAATGTTTGCTTCCTTTTTTCCCTTGTTCAGACTGCGTTATTTCGCGAAAAGCGTCAGTGGTTTAGGAAATTATTTCCGTTATTTATGAAATATGTAACTGGTGGTTACGTCGGCGAGGATGAAGCAGGCGAACGATTGGCTGCTGTCGTTGCTAACCCATCATGCAGAAAAAGTGGCGTTTACTGGAGTTGGAATGGAAATGCAAAGCAGGTATTTCAAATTTTTCATATTCAGCAGTGACTTTTATTTAAAATATCCTATTGTGAATTGTAGGCACTATTACTTCCACACATATATATATATATATATATACATTTACATTCTAGTAACAATTTCAATCAAATGTAAGATTCATGTGTGTACTTCCGGTATGTTGTTTGCATAAATTTATTTTTAGGTCGGACTCTTGAAGGATGGCGTTGTGGTTGGAGCAGGTGGATCTGGTGGAGATATGTTTGAGAATGAACAAAGCGATATGGTCCGAGACCCTGTTAGAGCTAAAAAAATGTTTGAGCTTAGGTTAGTTTAGCAAAAAGCTTTTTCGTTTTTCTAATGCTTTCAGATATATTTTTTCACGTTTTCAGCCAAAAGTCATAGCATCTCCAATGCCTGCTTGATATCAATTTTTTTAGGCTTTACTTATTTGTTGAAAACTTTTATGAGGATTCATTTTTTAATCAAACAATGTTTAAATTATTGTTGAGTTCAAATTTATTTTTTTCTTTCTGTACATGGGTCTAATTTGATGCAAACAAATGGTGCTATATTATTGAATTAGCATTGTCTTTCTTATATTTGCAGTACTAAACTTACTGGCGCCAAGTGGCCTGCAGCATAGAGATGAAGGAAATAATTCAAACAGCAATTATGTTTTTCAACTATGTTTTGTTGTTAGTTTGTGACTTTTTTCATTAATGTACATATGCTAACAATTTCAAAAAAGTTGGCCTGTCTCCATTTAAATTTCATATGATGAAATTTAAATAAATAACTGATAATTGATAGTGCTGGTTCATTTTTATTCATAGCATGAAAAGCATCGGAAAATAATACTAGTAAGTAGCTAACATAGTAAAAATTAAATTTAATGTTCACCAGAAATTTCCACCATCTTTGAGATAATTTCAAATGTAGAAAATATATGAATTTATGCTCTCATGTACTGGAAAAATCAACTAAGAGGCATTATTATTTATACATATTTTTATGAACATATCTATCTGGTACTCTAGCAATTCCGATATTCAGGTGGTATGAATTCTAGTCCAAGCATTTCGAACACTTCTTCTTCTCTCCTGAAGTCTTTTCCTATGCGTCGTATTATATTCTGAACAGTATAAAAAAGAGACTCTTCTTATATTATTGTTTTTTCCATTTTTTAAATTTAATATTAATTATTCATTCGCCGACATTCCGAGTAATAATTCCCAATAGTCTTAGTAATTAATATAGAAAAGAAAAATTTTCTTTTTTCTTACCCCATCATGATCGAGCTCAATGGCTCCATGCTGACTGAGATGAATTTGTTTGGCCTAGTATGATACAAAAAGTTTTATTCATTTAATATTTTACTACTGATAAATAATATTCTAGTCTCACCTGAAGGGCATAGCGTCGCATCTGTCTCACAAAATGACCACTTCCAGTCCTAAACGCAAAAAAGTTCATTCACATAAGAAGAAAACCAAAGAGAACGACATAAATAGCTTACCATGCCGCTACCGCAAAAGCCCACTGGTATATTCATAAAAGAAAAAAATAGTCATAGTCAAATTTTTTATAGAAATAGACATATTCATATATATAAAAATAATTCGCTATCTCTATGCATGCCAAAATATCATAATAAATGAAGTTTGTTTACTAGGTTTAGCAAAACTTAATTTTTCTTGCAATTTTTGACTATGCAACTTTTACTCAATAGATATTATTAGGTCGAGGCTTTGCTTATGCATATGTATGTTTGACTGCCTGCATCGGCGCAGCAAGGAATAAATCGATCCGTCTCATTTTTCCATGCCACGGGTACAACCCAACAACTGAACTGCTTTCGTCAATGCCAGCTTCGCGTAATATTTTTGCATCAGACTTCTTAGAATAGAAGTCGCTTGGTAGAGTTCTATCAAAAAAAGAGAAATAAAGTCACGACAGTTTTCATAGAGTTAAAAAAATATTAACATCATGTCACTGACGAAAAAAAAGTTTTACGAATTTTGTACCTTAGATTTGAACTCCATTCTTCGATTCGAAACATTCACTTAAAAATTTGAAAAACAAGTAGCATGTGATGATAACTAAAAAAAATGCCAATAATATGTAAATAAAAAAAGTAAAGTATCCAATGCTTAGTCACAAATCATATTTGGCGTACAGGTGCTTTGGCTCATGCCAACCATATAGTAAAACAAAAGATTTTTGTTGAACTTGATAAGGAGGAAAATGTTTTTCTTACTTCACTTGAATATATCCTTTCGATGTCTCCATGTGCTTAATAAGCTCTTTCAGCCAATCCAGATGATCGTACTCTTCATTCTCATCGAATCTATTTTAAAAAGTTAATTGCTATATATTAGAAACGTTCAGCTTGCTGGAACGAGTCATTATTATATAAAATTGATTATTTTGATTGATCAAAGTTTTTAGAGACATTCATATATTCTTATCACTTGTACAAAATATGTTAATTTTAAATAGCTGACAAGAGTAAGAAGAATACGACATTAGAAAAGTTTTTAAGCGCTTCAAAACTTTCAATGTTAATATTATAAATCAATAAATTATAAATTTATATGTATTATACCTTAATTTTTTTATTCTAGACTAGTTTTCTAACTTTACATATATGTATTGAAGAAGAGCTTGCACATTAGTGATATCTTGCGCTACCTTTTAAATGTTAATATTAAGTCGACATCTGCAGAGAGTTCTTTACCGCGCCTATAACCGCCTCCAATGACAAAACTCATGGTACCTATGAAATTTGACGAATGAAAGCATAATTCACGATGTAGAAACATATTTAATTGATTGAATTTGCAATATTTTCAGTATCAATGTATGCAAGTTATTTTATTGTCACGAGTTACCTTCGGTTTTAAATCTTCTCACAACTTCATTTCCAGCCGACTGCCATTCGAATGCTATCTACGTACAAATTCAACTAAGATTACACTGAGACTTTAATTTTATTCAAATATTTATTTATTTGTTGCGTTGGAAATAGTAGGTAAATGCTGTTGAAAATCATAGGAGAAAAGTACAATTTTTAGTTTTTTTTTGAAGAACATACAGTCAAACCTATCAAATTTGACAATGCAGGCAATTACATTTACTCTTTGAAAAATAATTTTATTCAATTTCGAATTATGGGAGGCAAAAAATTTTCATTAAAGCCAGTAGTGCCGATATGCTATCTAAAATTGAAGATCAACCGTAAATTAGATTGATAGGTACGGAAATACTTATTGGCACTTATAAAAAGCACGGCATCTTCAAAGATTTTACTAGTCTAAAATTTAATGCACTTCAACCACATCAAAAAAAATTTAGGACATTTAATTTATTAAAAATAAACGAGTCATTAGCCTATCGTAAATTTTTGAATTTTTTTCATGATTTTGATCCAAAATAAGTACTTTGATAAAGTAAGTAACACTCATCTCATACTTATGAAATTTTCTTGGCAATACAGCTTAAATCGATTTTGTACATATTTGTTGAATCAAGTTTACCCACAAGTTTATTTTTAAAAGCAAAATCTTACTCTTAATGTGCAATATTACAGCGATATGCATTTCTTAAAGAAAATTATCAGTGGATTTGTATCAATATTATTATATGTAAAATGTAAACAATAATATCACTTTCACCTGCTCAATCTCAGCTCTTGTCAAATTTTCACTGGAGAGGACACATGTCGTTTTCAAAAAAATCAAGAATTCAATTAGCACACGAAAAAAAACCTTCAAATGCTTGGTAAAAAGTTTCAAAATAAAAGCAAATTTACCTGATGTCATTGTGATATTTCAAACCAAGTTCCTCACTTCTAGAAATCTTAAGCTGCAAATTTTATTTAAATTTTATGCAACTAAGCCAGTGAATGAGACAATTTTAATATATGTATACATAAAAATCGACACTTAAGAAATAATTTAAGGGTTATCTTTCAATTTCATAAAATATATGATGAGGCCAAAAATTTATGTGCGATGCTACGCTACCTTGTCATTGAGTAATGCTTCCCGTGCTGTCTGCATGTATGAAAGTAAAATTTGAAATAAATAAATCTGAGGGAATATACGTAACAACAAACTTTCTAGCAAAAAATCATTGAATCAAATAACGAAAAGATACCTCTATCGATGTAATTCCAATATTCATGTTCACCCATTTTTCTGCTGTTGCTGGTCCAATCATCCATACCTTATTGGAAAAACATATATTTTAAAGCTCAAATTTCTGTCATCTAATATATGAAAATGATTGCCAAACATGCAATACCTTGCATAGTTCTTTAATTGCAGTTAGATGTTTGTCATTTCGGAATGCTTCGAGTCTTTCCAACTTCCCAGTTTTTAATACTTCGTCTATAGCATCTAGAAATATGAACGAATAAGGAAGCGAATTAAGATATATTTATCAAATATGATATTTTTATGCATGATGACAGGGCAGAAAAGATAATGATCATTCTATATAGACAGATATCTCAGACAATAAATATATTTTTACATTAACTAATAATGGAGAACTAGCTGCGTGTAACCTCCTTAAGGTTGACAAACGTATGCATTCTTCACCGAACAAATACAAGATTTCCAATAGCAATGTAATTCTTTCCGAAATTTAAGATCTATATTTAAAACATATAAATATATTAAAATGTTCATACCGATTGAACTTTTTCCGATAAATTTGATTGGCTGAAGCTCTTCACCACAATTTAGTCTTCTTGGAATGCACTTTAACACAGCTGAAGCCTTGCAAACATTACATGGCCAAAAAATGAATTTGTGGTTGCAACAAGTACTTTAATTCATTTAATATTGTGTCATTTACCTGAGAAAATGCTAATGATCGTCCTGTATCTTTCAGTGTATCGTAATATTCTACCAACTGTAATGATAAAAAAATCTAAAGGCCAATTGTAACAAGACACATATCTGTTCCATTTTGACTAATTATACATAATTATCTCAATAAATAATAGTCATTATTAAATTCTTTTAAAAAAAATTTGCAGCAGCTCTTCTTGGAGGTTCTTATGAAATATTTTCATCAAATTTTTGGTAGGCTCTTAAAATAAAAATGTAGCAAAAATATAAAATAATCAATGAAATAAAACAATACAGAATTGTTACGAATAAAATATTTTTCCAAATTAAGGGTAGACCCACCTCATCAAAAATTGCTACCACATCCTGCCAGAAATACATAAAAACATTCAGTAAGAGCAGAAAACAGCTAAAATTGTATAGGATGCATATGTTCATTGTGCAATACATCTTTAACTACATCTCGATTGAATTTATGCGTTTGTTAGTATGAAAGTATGCATAAATCACCTCATGGAAATGGTGAAGTGGCGTTCGACGCTGACATGCATAAGGGGCTATATAGGGGAGTTCTTTATCCTTAGGGACTACATCTTTTATACTCGATTCTTCAGCCATAGTGGGTTCATTTGACAGCAAATAATACGATTCGTCCAGCAAGCTATGCGCCTTAATAGAAAGATATCCAATTACCACAGTAAAATTAAAAAGTGAAGTTTCTAAGCGAAGCACAGAGAATAATTTTCTGGTTGAACAGAAAGATTCCAAAAATACTTAGTAAAGTCAAATTTGATTTAACTTTTTATAGAGCTTGAATATCTTTGAAACGTGTCATGTGAAGATTTGGAAGTACAGTTAGTATTTGTTAGATAATAGTTTGCTGAAAATTTTTTCAAAAAGCATGTTAATGTAAATAATTTCAAATTTATTCACGTTGAAAAAAATTGTTAAAAATTTTTACCTCTAAAGAATCGCTGAGCCATGACTTTGAAACAAATTTTACGCCATCATGATATAATTTTTCTATAAAAACACCAAATATATGAAATCATGCAAAAATAGATCTTTCTCTTAATACTTTGATCTGCTTCAATCAATTACTTACATGTACAAATTATCTACATATTGACTTTAATTAAATGTATTTTTCGATTAGAAAAAAAAAATTTGTATTAAAAAGTACGCGAGCATTTTTGAAGTTACAGTTATTGATCAAATATAAAGAAAATAAATACTGAATACCAGTACGGAATGATGCTTCATCTTGTGCATCTGACAATTTTGTACCGCTTTTGGCAATTATATGAGTTAGGCAACAGTGCAGCTTTAGCCTTGCCAGATTTATTTCTTCTGCATATATACATATATTTGAAATAATGTAATACATAATTAAAGTACAGTTTCACGTACAAAATTCTACAGTATTATTATGAAAACATAGAATACTGAAGTTATGGGTGCCATAATATTTAAGATACAGAGGTCACTATTCCGCATAAGGTTGTTATCAATTATCTACAAAACTTTGAGGATAAACTCTAAACATTAACTCTTGTTCACCTTTTTCTTCGAGTGCTGCTTGTTGTTCCATTGGTTTCTGCAAAGAATGAGTATTGTCATTACTAGAATTGTGAAAAATGCACACAGCATATTTCCTTGAAATTCTGATTAATTGCTTGTAATCTATAAACCTTCATCAATGAAGCTGCAGCAGCAATTGGCGGTTTCTTTTGCCATACTGTAACAACTCCTCCCCACTTAGGAACTACCTGTATTGTGAATTGCCACAGTGATAGCACCAGAAGGGAAACAGATATAAATCAATTTAAAATTCTTCATCTTAATAGCATCATGTTGATATATATCAATAAGAATACATTTGAGCACCTTTTTCAAAATTTCAACCTCGATCCTTGGAATAAATCGAGTTAATAGGCACACAACAATGCCCTTCAGAAATTCACTATCTTCTGGCATTTACACGCAATCTTGACCAATTTTTATATATTTCCCTTTTAACAGAATGCATCAAATTTGTTTGTCAATCATAAGTAGCCAATTGAAAAATAATAGTGTGTGACTCAAAGCCTTTTGAGTACTAATCCATAGTGTTCAAGATGAGATGTCACATTGATTTCGGCACTTGTTAAAAAATTTGTTCTTCCTCGTACCTAAATTTAAATTAATCGCACCTGTACTAAATTACTCGCATCTAATTCAAAATTGTCATAAGATGTTAATGGGCGAAAATCATCAGCATTGCATTGGTGGACTACATGTGGGATGAAAGTTTTAACTCGAATTTAATAATACATATGATCGACTTGGATCAATCATGTAATTGAAAGAAATCTGATCCAATCATTTCATCGCATTCTTATAAACTTTTGAAAAAATCAGAATTTTCAACCAATCACATTGCGCCTAAACTTGCAAGGATCGAGGAAAAAGTTTTCATACTATAAAAGCATGATTGTAACATCATGTTATTTTTGGTGTAAGACGGTAGTCATTGTGGTCGCTGCACCACCTTGCCAACTATGTTATTTTTTAACAAAAATGATGTACAAATTTGTATTTAATTTTTTTGGACATACTAAATACAATATGGCAGGAGACGGAGGATTCGAATCACAACCTGATCATATTTACATCCTAAACCTTATTGAAGAATATGAGGACAATATCTTTACTAATGCTAAATTTATTTTTTTCTTTTAGAGGCAAAGCTTATTTTCCGCATAAAGGCACTGTCAGGAATTAACTCCCTTAAGGGTTAATTCTATTTTTATAGCTGCAGTGAGTTTTCATTGATGTATTTATGATGTTCCAAGTAAATTGGCTGCACAGATGCCAGCAGGGTTATATATTTTGTTGTGCTGATAAAATTAGCTTACTTCTATCAACACAATTAGTACATGATAAATTTACACATTTCTGTCACAGTTTCTTGTGTTTTGTTGCATTTCACATTTAAAAAAATATATGAATTTATGTTTTTGCCGTGCTATTCTGTATCTAATACTTTGGAATTTCCAATTTATTGGTACTTGTTGGTCACAAGTTATATTACTAGTAGGGCTAATAAAGGTCTTGAACACAATTAAAGTTGCACTCAGATTAAGATTCTAAATGCCTCTTAGAGATGAGCGACAGCCTTGCACTTTAACTCTTGAGCCTTTTAGTGGTGGCAACAATTTGAATATATATTTGCAACATTGGTGGGGCACCAGTATACTATTGGTGCATCGGTCTTTTATATTTCCTCTACTTGACCTGAAAATTTGTTTTCTAATCTACTTGAACTATTGATTCTAGTGGTATTCTGTGTATGGGAAAAATTCAATTGGTTATTAGTGTTTATTTCAAAAGAAATACCTTTAGTTTAATATTGTGGAATGATGGAAAGCTAGATTTAAGAAATAATGTCAATTGTTTTGGTTTACTATTTTCTGAACTGTTTAAATATTTGATTATTTTTTATGGATAAAACTGTATACCTCAAATATCTTTATTTCTACTCTGATGCTCACTAATAATTTCTTGAGAATAAAAATTTATTATCTACGCACCAGTAGGAACAACTACATCCGAATTTTCATTAAAATTTTTCTTTTCTAATTATCAATAGTCAATGCATCTTTTCAAGGTGCTCGTTAGACCTTTCGCATATCACTTGACTTGATACATCATGGTATAAACTCAAAGTTCACAAGTTCTATCAGCTTATATAATCTATATACAACCCAGTAACAGAATAAATGGAGTAAATAAAAGAAATCATTAAAAATCATAGTCATTGCATTAGTATGCAAATAAAACTATGTGCACTATGAATACTGATAGTCAATATGAATACATTACTCCGTAATATTATAATTAGTGTATAATGAAGAATGGTTGTTGCTGCATTCTTATCTGACCTTATCGACAACAACAAAATTTCAAAATTTCTAAAAATATTATGACATTACTTGCATGCAATTCAATCAATGCCATCGCCTTAATATTCAAGACATTTTACAAGTATACAGTAAATTGAAAATTCGATGCATCAGTGTGGGATCGATATAATGCCAGCTTATGCTATCTTTACTGCAGCACTCTGGTCCTTCCTTCAAATCTAAAGCATAATTTGCATACCAGTCTTTTTCTTTCTCTTTCGGTATCCTGAACAATAATATAAAGGTATTATAAAAAAATCATCAAGACTAAAAATTTTAACCTCTTGAAAATGCCAACTATGCAATAAATGAAATGAAACTAATGTGGGAAAAATGATTCATTGATAGTGAAACAGCTATCATCTATTCGAAAATTTGCAATTAGAAATTTTATGTATCAGGCATGAAGGTTTTTTGCTGTACATGCGCCAACATAAATCGATGCGTTTCATAACTTTTTAGATTCGTTTGTTTCATAATATTATTTTGCCTCGGTTCAAAATTGTCCCAGTGTGAACATTAAAGCTATACATCTTTGGCTCATAAGCCTGTTAAAGCCCAATCCCAAGATGGGCTAATAAAGCGGCTATTACACTAGAACTTTTTTCATAAAGAATCAATTATAGAATATAAGTTCATTTGCCCTGTACAATTTGTACATTTATACGTTTGCATAATTTTTTACTGCTCCAAAATTTTGAATTTACAAAAAATTTGAAATAGTTGATACAAAATTTACCTGTAGGTAAGATGGTGATTAGGAGTGAACGGATGAAATCTTTCTTCTCCTAGCTCATCCTTTGTATCGTAGGGAGGAATTCCAGCTTCAGATAGGCATCGCGCCATCATCACATCCTACATTAGAATAATCATATTCAACTAAATATCTGTACCTCAAATAAATGATAAGGGATTCCTTCGTTTCCATCAAAGTAATCCATCAACAATGTATTAGAGATCAAGTGCTTCTGTACATGCTTGTAAAAATCAACGACTTTTACAGACGTGTGCTCAAAAACTTTACAAAAATTATATCTTACACAGACCTGCAATAAATGCTAGATACAAGTAATCCACTTTTAGCTATTCTTATGCATTACTTTATTTCAGTGAATAAAATATTGCACCCAATTTCAAATTTTTAAATATAACGCATTATTATGGTGGCTTCTACAAAAAAATATTTTTATTTGAAGTTGCTGTACTGCATGTACATGTCGAGAGATACAAACAAGCACCTTTGAAAATTTTATGAAACATCCTTTGTGCGTTTAAAAACCTTTGTATACTTCTTTGATTAGTAATTGAGTAATGAATCTGATGAAATTTCTCAATACAATTGTGCGAACTCTATAAATACCTCAGCAAAAGTTACAAGATTTGGAAAACAAGCTGGTGTATCGAATATTTTCATTGCTGCATCTAAAGCAGCCACATTCAGCACATACGACGCTCCGCCAGATTGAAATAGACGACCATCCTGGGGCTAGAGTTAAAATTACAAGTAGGCACTAAAAAAATTGTCTCTAATTTACAAAAAATCAGTCACCTGCTCTAATTTTATGCACACAAATCCGTCTGAGACAGAATACTTTTTGCAGTAGAATTTTTACAAAGTTATATGTTGGTTTTAACTATTTACAAAATAGTATGTATTATGGAACTGGGCCGATTTATAGTGATAAAAGAAATTTGGAAAATAAAACAACTGGTCATTACAAATAATTGCTTTGAAAGAGGCGAATCACAAATAATTCATTTGAATTGTAGGTAACAATTCTACATATCTTGAAAAATTATTGATTCCAGGTAAAAGATAAGCTAATAAACAGAATACCGATCAACCTATGTTTACGAGAAATTTACAAAAATTGAAGATACTACATATTTTGGCATAGTTGACTGATACATGATCAAACTTGGCGCAAAAAAATCACAATTATCACACATTTAAACTAAATTAAGTACCACGAAGATTAAATCGAAAAAAATTCCCGGTTTACATTTTGCCTTGGAACAATTCAAAACAATTCTTTCGTGAAACAATGAAATCGAATTACATGGAAATATTTTCAGTAACTGGAATATAAACTTTGAACTAAAAAAATTTGCTTTTAATAGTTTTTTAATGATAACAAATAATCCTACATTAATTGTTTCGAAGTTCAGCTTCAGATTTCAAAAATAGCCAATTTTCGATATTGAAACAATTCCATGAAGAGTCATATGTTGGCAAAGTTTTGCTTCAAAATTTTAGGACATAGCTAAGAAATTCGGTCTCAGTAAATTTCTGCATTCACAATTTACTATACTCATAATAAAGTAAAAAAATACCTTGAAGCGCATGCCCAAATAGTATGGAGCATTGTCCCCCTATGAAAGTATGCAAAAAAACAAACCACAAGCTTGCTTTAAAAATACTCGATTTTGTATAGCACAAGCTAAAATTACTAAATAACAGCACTATATAACGAAAAAAACTCAATACATGAGATAGATGATGCACGCAGAAATATATATATATATATATGCAGTAAATTTACCTTATTCAGTTCTTTGGATGATAAATATTTGCGGAGATTTTCTACGATAATAAACATATCATCGCCACCAAGTAAAAACCAGTCATATTCTGTTCTGTGATGGTAAATATATGAATGCTCTTAGATTCAACACCACAGTTCGAATTCAGGTAAAAAGTTAAAGTATAATCATCGAATCAGTAGATAAAAAATATTCATGCATGCAGACATTCTCACAATTCAGATGAAATCTAAGAAAAATGTAAAAGTAAATACCTATACCAGTGATATATATATTTCCATATGCTTCTAGTTTTTTGCCACATATTTTCCCAAGCTTCTTGGCCTTCATGTTCAATACCAAATCTGAAGTATAAACATATTTTAAATTCGAAGATTCGCAGTAAAAATATAGAAAAATTCATACAAATAAAAGCTTGATATATGCAAATGAATTTAACATTAGAAGTTTAGGAACATGTACATGAATGTACTTTAAAATAATACAGTACTGTTGCTTACGTCGGAATGGAATTATCTGAGACATCGCTAAAAGCTACGAACCCATCGCATCTGAAAAGTAAAATGTACAATTACTCAAAGTGCAAAACACACATATATATGTATGTGTATTTTCACCTGCTAGCCCACGTCTCCTTAACTGCCTTGACTTTTGTTTGGTGGTTCTAAATAAATGATTGAACAAAAATTTAATATTTATATATTTTGATGGACTTTAAAATTGCAGTAATTCATGACGAAAACAAAAATATTAAGAGCATTGATATTTATGTGCTGAAATGGCAAAATAGAGATGTACAATATGTGTGCATCTAGAGAGAATTGAATCGATAGATAAAACATGAATATATTTTTAAAAACTTTTGCACAAAATTATAATAAAAAACAGGTAAAAAATTAACCAACACCTTTAACAGCAATTTTTCACGAATGATGCATTTTGGTTATTTTTCCCGCTGAAAAAATGTATGCATCGTTGTTACACATTAAAATTCAGGAAACCATATTACTTGCTAATGCACATTTGTAATAAGTACAAAATTTAGCCAGTTAATTACTTTTTGGTGGGTATAAATTCCGCAAAATATTCTAGGTTGTTTCCGAGTTGATCCACCCCAAATTACAATTTTATCAAGCATTGTTGAATCTCCATCTTTCTGTGAGACAAGTAAACAAGAAATAAATTCAAATTTTTTGAATTTCAAAGATGCACACGAGATTTTATTGGAAATATTTCACAGGGTGAAGAAATATTTTGTAGCAAGCGCAACTTGAACCTTTTTCATTGTTGTACTATTTAGTAAGAGTACACATTAAAAGAGGGAACAACAACTTATTTATAAAGAAACTATACTGAAATCTTAAGACTACTCGTCGAATAAATTGCAATTAGTAATTTTTTGACGTTGATATGATTTAATTCCATGATAAGAGATAGAATATTTTATGATATAACTAAAACATTTGAAATACGAAGTTGCTGTGAAATATATCAATGTAAGCATTTAATTGGCAAGGGGGGTACATATAAGTTTCAATGAAATGCACACCTTCTGGCACTCTCCTTTTGATACATCAGAATACTTTTTATCCCATAAAACAGCATTGACCAGCTTCGTTGGGTCAAAATAGGACTGAATTTTCGGGTCCATTTCAACATCATTTTTTTTATTTGCAACTACGCGAACCACTCCACCTTTTACCTCTGGGGCAGCCGGCTTTTCCGTAGCAATCTTTACTTGATTTCCTTGTAATTAAAAATAAATTGAATATGGAAAAATAAAAGTAATGGTTCCAAATGGAGCAAAAAAAGTAACTAATTGTAAAATAATTGTTTTTTTCAGTTAATAACTATAATTATTTTAAAAAGCAGTTAATTGAACTAAGCAATTATAAAATCAATTATCTGCTTACGTTCATTTGCATATTTGCATGCATCTTTTCATAGACGACAAATTTCTTCAAAGTGAATTGACCGAACATTAATACGAAATGTTCATCGCATTTATACCATTATACAATAGAGCTTAAAATTTAAATAGAGTTTTTTGAACCTGATTGCGTTGGGTCACGATTGTCTAAAAGTTGTAGAATGCCTCTATCTTTATCGTCACTTAATTCAAAAGAATCTTCCACTGGAGTGTTTGAATATCTTTTCCAGCACTCCCTGAAGTAGGAAGTGAAGAAAAAAAACCACCATAGACCAAGAATAGCGACGAAACTGCAGATTAGAGTTTTTCTGATTTTATGCACATTCCGTGTCGACAATGTATTCTTCATTGTGTGTGAATGCCTAGCTCTTTAGGCCAAATATTTTCGTCTCTCCATCGACAGGGGAACGGTAAGGTGCCCTCTCTTTTGCAGAATATGACATAGCGTTCTATTCGCATCAATAGGCACAACTTAGATTCAAGTTGCTATGCAGCCGTTTCGCAAATATTTTAGTAAGTTGCATAAATATCCTTGAATATTCTGACAGTTGACGTTTCAATATTCAAACAGATGACGTGTCAGATTCCATCTTTAATATTAATGAAATATATCAATAAAAACATTTTGACATCGGCAGTTGTTCATTTATGCTGACGAGTGTTTCAATACAAACCAAATTGCTGGTTTCTGTGCTTTTTTGGGAAAGATGGTGCAGTAAAACTTGCTAAGTCAAACACTGTGGTTGATGACAAATTGTTAAATTTAAGCAGATATTAGGGTTAAAGAGGTTATTCACTTAGATTTTACAGTATAGTGATGCAAGAGTCCACAAAAAGTTCAAACAACTATAGTAAACATCTCCCATGGCACACTTCTGTATATTAAAACTATAATGTACATGTTCTTTCTAAACAGTGAAATTTTGGTATGTTTTAATTTTTTGCAATGATGATTCCCATAAAATTTTTGCACTTTTTACTGTTGGTACTGTTAAAATTTAAGTTGAAGGACCTTTTTTGATTTTTTTGTATTCTGAATGGTATCTGCCAAAAATGTCAAAGGCAAGCAAGAGGACTCACCTGATAAATTTTTTATTACAAATTAGAGTAATTATCTGAATATACTGTGGATAAAGTGCTGAAAATTTATCGTAAAAACTGCAGATATATTCTGGTCTATACAACACCCTAAATCAATAAATCATTGCCACTTTTTATGGACTAAGGAGGCCATGACTTTCATCTTACTAAGGTATTGGAGTTAAAATATTTCAATTGAGAAAAAATACGCACTTAACAGGAACTTGATAAATATTCATCTTAACTTTTATGGCGCATATCATATTATTTCAATTTGTATCAATGTCAATAAATCTGAAGAACTGATTTAAAGTTATAAGATTTGACATTCTATCCCAAAAATTCACAACTGGTACAAATTTTTTCATAAGTTAATGAACATGTTCAACCACTCACTGAATATTTTCAAAATAAACTACCTGACTGTTAGGACTGCAACAATGCCTTAGATCCGCATGTTCCAGAATATTCTATACTTTATGTTTTGTTTCATATATTCTGATGACTCTTCACAA
>JAULBW010002534.1:0-24441 GCA_032358265.1 Vaucheria bursata | reverse complement strand
TTCGTGGCCACCCTGCACAGACTGCTGCGAGCGCGTGCGCCGTGGGTCGTGGCCTTGTGCTATGCCCTGCTGCTGCAGGCCGCGCTCGCGCCGGTCGTTCGGGCGGCCCAGGAGCCCGGCCGCACCGATCAGGTCGCGGCCGTGCTGTGCCTTGCCGATCGGGACCAGGGAAGCCACCCGCACGGTGACGCCGCACACGACATCGGCTGCTGCCTCTCGGCACCCCGCGCCGGCCTGGCGACGGCAGCGCTGGCGACCGGTGTTCCCGTCGCCCTTCCGCACCCGCCGCGCCAGCCGGCGACGCGGATTCCCGAGACCGCCCGGCTTCAAGGTCCGCCATCGGTCGATCTGCCGACGCGACCGGCCAGGGCACCTCCCGGCGGTGTCGCCGCCTGAGCCGGTCACCGTCCGGTTCGCGTTCCCGCCTCAACGGGGGCCCCTTCGGTCGCCCCGCGAGCGCGTCGCCTGCGTTCCGAACACGGCCCGGCCATGACGGCCCACTGGCTGCGGCCACCCGGTCACAAACCACGGCTCGTCGAACGCCGAGAGCGGGCGCCCGCCACGTTCTGCCTCATTCAATCTCCACCAGGGACCTTCCCATGAACCGCCTCACCCTCTCCGCCCTGGCCCTCGCGGCCTCCCTCGCGCCGGCCACCGCCCACGAGTTCAAGGCCGGCCCCCTCGTGATCGACCATCCGTGGTCGCGCGCGACACCCGCCGGCGCCAGTGTCGGCGGCGGCTACCTGACGATCAGGAACACGAGCGACAAGCCCGACCGCCTCATCGGCGGCACCTGGGGCGACGGCGGCAAGATCGAGATCCACGAGATGGGCATGGCCAACGGCGTCATGACCATGCGCCCGCTCCCCAACGGCCTGCCCGTGCCCGCCAGCGGCTCGGTCGAGCTGAAACCGGGCAGCTACCACATCATGATGATGGGGCTGAAGGCGCCGCTGAAGGAAGGCCAGTCGGTCAAGGGCACGCTCGTGTTCGAGAACGCCGGAACGGTGGCCGTGGACTACGCCGTGGGGCCGCTGGGCGGACCCGCGCCGGCGGCGCACCAGCATACGGGGCATTGACCAAGCCGGGGCATGGCGGACCGTGGCAGGCCGGGCCGGCCACGGTCTCCATCACGCAACGAACTGAAGCTCGAGCTTCTCTCCGTTGGTGAGCGTGAGGGTGGTATTCGTCCCTGTCACCCCGTTGATCGTATCCCCGGTATTGTACTGGATGGTCAGATACGCTGACGATGATTGCACCCCGGTGATCTTTTGGACGTCCTGCGCCGTGAAGCTGACGTTCGCAGAGACCCCGGCGTTCCTGAAATCCAATACTTCGACATTGGTGAGGACAGCTGCGACATTCGCGCCGGCCGTCGCGGCTGTCTGGGAGCCCTGGGTCCACGACGCGAAGGAGACGGTGTCCGTGTCCCCGGCGGCGGTGCCTCCATCGACCGAGCCGCGCGCACTGACAGTGAGGAACGTACTGTCGATCGAGAATCGATCGGAGCCCGTCCCGCCGGTCAGCGTATCGTTCCCTGTTCCAACCAAGGAGTCGTTGCCGGCGCCTCCATTGAGAATATCCGCCCCAGTGCCGCCGAGCAGCGTATCGTTGCCGTCGCCACCCATGAGGGAGTCGTTGTTGTTGTCTCCGGACAACACGTCATCCCCCCCGCCGCCAAAAAGCGTGTCATTGCCGTCGCCGCCGGAGAGCGAGTCGTTCTCGGCCCCGCTCGAGTCCGAACTGTCGTTGCCGCCGAAAAGCACGTCGCCGTTCGCTCCACCGATGAGCGTATCGGCGCCACCGCCGCCGATGAGAGTGTCGGCGCTCGCGTTACCGGTCAGCACGTTCGCCGACCCATTGCCCGTCATCGCAATGCTCGTCGACGAATTCATGGTTATGTTTTCGATGGAGGCGTTCGCCGCGATGGAATAGGACGTCGCGCTGTAATTGAGCGTGATCTCATCGATCCCACTTCCTCCGACGACGCTCACACCGGCACCGTCTACGTTGAACACATTGTTCCCGCCCCCGCCGATGAGGGTATCGTTGCCCGACCATGATGTGAGCGTGTCGTTTCCACCGCCTCCGGTGATCACATTGCTGGCTGAGTTTCCGGTGAAGCTGACGCCCCCGTCGGCGGATGTACCGGTCGGATTCCAGTAGCTCAGGTTCTCGATCACAGTCGGGATCTGATAGTATGTCAGACGGGTCCGGACCTCATCCACGTCAGCGGGTGCCGTTCCCGTATCTGTAATGGTAACGCTGTCTCCTTCCACAATGTAGACTTCGCTCCCGGCTCCTCCCGACAACGTATCGCCAGTATTGCCCTGCAGCGTATCGTTGCCGGTGTTCCCCGTGATCAGGTTTGCCTGGCTGCTGCCGGCGACCCATGCGCCGACTGGTGTGGAAGAACCGACAGGGGCGACGATCGAGAGGTTCTCGACGAACTCACCCATGACGTAAGCCGTCGTGTTCGAAGCGGCGAGACCCAACCGGATCGTGTCCGTTCCGCCGCCTGCCGCTTCGATCACCGTGTCGCGGACGTCGCCGATGAAGTAGGTATCGTTTCCACCCAGCCCCTGCAGGACGTCACCCCCGCCATTGCCGGTGATGCTGTCGTTGCCGGCACCGCCCACGATGGTTTCGGTCGCCGTGGTACCCGTCCCGGTGAAGTTCCCACTTCCCGTGAAGACGAGCCTCTCGACGTTCGCGGGAAGCGTGTAGGAGGTCAGCGTGGTTTCGATCGTATCCGCCCCCTCTCCTGCTGCTTCAATCACGCTGTCGTTGGAGGTGTCGACCCGGTAGGTATCGTTGCCCAATCCTCCGTACATCGTGTCGTCACCGGTGCCGCCGTCGAGAGTGTCGTTCCCCGAGAACCTCGTCGACAGGGGATCTAACTCGTCGCCATACAGGACGTCATTGCCATTTCCGGTGAAGATGAAGTCATTCCCACCATTTCCAATAATGGTCTCCTTCGCAGAATCGCCGAGATAGCTCCGAATCGAATTGTCCGAATCGTTTCCGTTCATGTAAAATGACGTAACTGGGACCGTATATATAAGATTTTCGACGTTATCCGGAAGCCGATACGGCCGAAATCTATTGTCACTCAATGCCGCCAATGTGAGGAAAATCGTGTCAGTCCCCTCCCCGGCATTCTCCGTGACCGACGTCTGAGTACCTCCGGTACCCCACACTGCAAGATAAACGTCGTCTCCGATGCCACCCGCGAGTGTGTCGGAGCCGGCCCTACCGTCCAGCGTGTCGTTTCCTTGGCCACCCGAGAGATTGTCGTTGCCACGTCCACCCACGAGAACATCATCGCCGTTTCCACCGACGATCGTATCGGCCCCCGCTCCGCCACGAAGCGTGTCGTTCCCGTCGCCTCCGTCGAACCTGTCGCCAACTGCGTCAGTCCCATTCGAGGTTGGCGTATTGGCATCGTTGGACATCAAGTCCGAGCCACGCGAGGCGGACGAGACCCAGGCATTCGCCTCGTCGGCCGTCCAGACGGCCATTGCACCTGTCGGAATACCCGCGATGCCCGGCTGGCTCCACAACGTCCCCATTTCGGTCGACGTGAGGGACCGATCGAAGTAGGCGATGTCATCGACGGACACGGTCATGGCCGAACCCGAGCCGACATAACCGAATTTTGCGCCAACGCTTGGGAGCAAACCCACCAAGCTCTGGGTCGCGAAGGCGTTGCCGTCCACGAAGATCGTGCCAACGTTGTCTTTCACGGACAAAGTGAATTGGTGCCACGCCCCATCGAACAAACTGACCTGTCCAGGCGTATCCCAACGATTGATCTGCGTGGCGCCCCGCATCAAGCGAATGGCCGTTCCCGTCGGATCCAACTCCAGGGACAGGGAGTTCGCATCGGTCACGGTGCGTGTTGCTCCCAGAGCCATGTAAAGGCTGTACCGGTCGGTGGTCGTTCCCCCGGTGGATGCGAAGCGGAAGGACATCGCGAACTGTGAGCCCGCCAGACCTACGGAGGTGTTCGAGGTGATGGGGATCGTCGTGTCCAGGTATCCGCTGAGCACCGTCGCGCTCGAAAGGGCATAGGACGAACCGGAAAGCCCGCTCTGGATGAGGTCGGCTCCAGCCCCGCCACTCAGGGTGTCCGAACCCGCATTGCCCAACAGCGTATCGTTTCCAACCCCACCGCTCAGGGACTCTCCGCCTGTCGATCCGGTAAACTGATCGGCCAAATCCGACCCGGTATAATTTTCGAGGCCGCGAAGTTCTCCGCTTGTAAGTCCTATGGTGTAGGTTCCCACCGCACCGGCCAGGTTGATCGTGATCCCACTGGCGGCCAATGAAAAATCGACAGTGTCACCGGAGGCCGCATTTCCTCCGCCATCAATCGTTGCTTCTCCGGTCGTGACGATGAAGGTGTCGTTCCCCAACCCGCCGGCCAGAGAATCTTTTCCACCCGCCCCGGTGATCGTGTCATTGCCATCCCGACCGTCGATGGTGTCATCCCCTGTTCCACCGATCAGAAGATTGTCGGAGGCATTGCCGCTCAGTCGGCTACCGATGGTGGCGTGCCCCCTCACGCCCTCGATGTCGCTGCTAAAGGTGTCAGTTCCGGCTCCGCCCGTTTGGTCGTCAGTCAGCGGTCCGGTTTGAGCAAGATCGATCGAGACAGAACGCTGGGATGAACTGTAATCGATGATGTCGAAATCTGCTCCACCGACGAGGCTGTCATCGCCAAGTCCGCCGGCCAGAGTATCGTTGCCGGCACCACCCGACAGCGTGTCGTTACCGTCGCCGCCCTGGAGGCTGTTGGCCAGGGCGTTTCAGGTGCCCGTCGCGTTGATGTTTCTCGACAACGGCCGCGTCATGTCGGCGGCAAAAGCCAGGTTCTCCAGGTTGGTGCCGAGGGTATAAGTCGCGAGCGAGGTTCGTACGGTGTCGGTGCCCGCACCTGCGAACTCGACGATGCGATCCCCGGAATCATCGACGAAGTAGGTGTCGTTCCCGGCACCTCCACGCAGGGTGTCTGCACCCAGGCCGCCATCCAAGGAGTCGTTGCCCGCCCCGGTCTCGAGCGTGTCAGCAGCAGCGCCGCCGAAGAGGGAGTTGCCGCCGTCGAAACCGCCTTCGAAGCCGCGAAACGAGCTTGCCACAGCATTGGTGACGAACGTTCCCGCATTCACCCCGGCTCCCGTCGCCGTGGGAGCGAACGAGGAATCGAAGTCCCAGCGCGCCTGCAATCCGCTGGTTATCGACGACCCGTCCGTCGAAGCCAAGGTCTGGACCTCCGAGGCGCTGAGCGCTCTCGTGTAAAGGGCAAGGTCGTCGAAGTAGGCGAGAGAAAAATTCGGCGTGGTCGACGAAAGAGTGACCGAGCGATCCTGGCTTCCTGACGCGAGCAGGTTGATGGCTTTCGTCTGGTA
Organism: Vaucheria bursata; assembly: GCA_032358265.1. NCBI lineage: Eukaryota > Xanthophyceae > Vaucheriales > Vaucheriaceae > Vaucheria > Vaucheria bursata. The sequence goes on along the minus strand of JAULBW010002534.1, from coordinate 19,030 downwards.
AGCTGCTCCGTCGATGTACAGGGTGGCCTGATTTGACGTGTCAACGGTCAGGACGATGGAGTGCCACGTGCCGTCGCGCGTGGCGGGTTTGCTGCCACTGAACGTCGTGCTGGCGGTCGGACCCGAGATCTGGACTGTCACCGAACTCGCAGCATCCGTGATCGTAAAATACTGATCCGGAACACCCGACAATGAAGGCACGCCTATGGCGACGCTGGCCGTATCGCCGCTTCCTGTTGCGTTGATCTTGAACGCGATCGTAAATCCTGCCGTATTGGCACTGCTACTCAGGAAATTTGCGGAACCAATGCTCGCGGCAGTACCTGCCGTGGCATTGACCCGGAGAGCAGCACTGCCACCACGGCCGAGCAGAACGTCGGCACTGTCTCCACCGATCAGCGTGTCGCTGTCCAGGCCCCCCGACAGAGCGTTTGCACCACTTCCGCCCGTGATGATGTTGGCGAGAGCGTTGCCTGAGCCCGTGAAGGCGGAGGTCCCCGTGTAGGTCAGGTTCTCCACGGCCGTCAGATCGCTGCGCGTGAGTGAGAGGGTCGTAAACGCTCCGGTTTCAACCGTATCCAGGCCGTTCCCGTTGGCCTCGGACACGGTATCGAGAAGGCCCAGCTTGTAGAGGTCGTTCCCAGCGCCGCCGATCAGCAGGTTTGCGCCACCGCCACCATCAAGGGTGTCGTTGTTGAGGCCGCCATCGAGAGTATCGTTCCCTGAGCCGCCCTTCAGGCTGTTGGCAAGCTCGTTTCCGGTGCCGGAGAACGTGCCGCTCGCCCCCGTGAACTCGAGGTTTTCGACCCCGGACCGCCCGGCCAGCGAGTAGGCGGAGGCCGTTGTCTGCACCGTGTCCGTGCCGCTTCCGCCCGTGATCTGCGCGGCCGAATCAGGGACGATGAACACGTCGTCGCCGCCTCCACCATCGAGAGTGTCGTTCGCGCCGCCGCCCGTCAGCGTATCCGCACCCGCACCGGTCCTGATCAATTCGGCGCGTGAGGTGCCCGTGACCCTGAACCCGGCCGAGCCATTGGTCACGGCCGATGCGTCGACGTTTTCGAAGCCGCGGATGTCGGCGATGTCGCCCGTCGTCTGATCCGCGACCAGTTCGCGAAGGTCGATGCTGATGGCGGCCGCATGAGTGGCGGAGAACCTCAGGGTGTCGCCGTTGCCACTGGTGTTGGAGCCCCCGAAGATCGCCGTTCTCGCGCCGTCAGCGTAGTCGATCGTGTCGCTTCCCGCCCCTCCACTTGAGGTGCCGCCAGCACGCGTACGGACCACCGTCAGCGCGATGCCGTCACCGACGGCCGAACCGTCGAGATACTCGAAGCCCGTGACGGTGACGCCGTCGTCGACGACGTCGCTGATCCCGCTCTGGTCCCCTGTCGCGCTCATGTCGAAGCGAAGCGTAGTGGTGTTCGGCTGGGCCGCCGCGATGACCAGCGTGTCACCTCCTCCGACGTTTTCCGTCCCTCCGGCGAAGCTGGCGCCCACGAACCTTCGGTAGGTCACCTGGTCGTCGCCACCGTCGGCATCCACCGCGTCCAGTCCCGACCATCCGTCGATCGTGTCGTTGCCATTCCCGGTCCGGATGTCGTTGGCCTGGCCCGATCCGGTCACGGTGAAAGCGACCGCCGTGTTCCCCGCGTCGATGCTTTCGAAGTTGGACACGCTGGTCGACCCGCTGGCCCCCGAGACCTGGCCGGTGGACTGGCCCAGGTTCACGGTGAGGCTGGTGAAGCCTGCCAGGGCTGTGGCGGTGAAGACGAGCTTGTCCTGGCCATCGTAGCCGTCGAGCGTTGCTCCGTCAGCGAAGTCGACGGCATCGTTGCCGCGGCCGGTCGTGACCGTGCTCCCGGATTGCGTGTTGACCACAGTGACGGCGACCGAACTCGACAAGCCCGACGCGTCCAGGTTTTCGAAGCCGGTCACGGTCACGCCATCGTCCAACGCGTCGCTGAAGCGCGTCTGGTCGTTCGTCGAGGCGCCTGAACCCATGTCGATTCTGAGGGTCGTCACGCCTGCCGGTTGCGTGGAGGCCATGAGGAGCGTGTCACCGGCCGTGCCGTTCCCACCTCCGCTCAGCGAAGCGCCGATGGCTTGGGTATAGACAACCCGGTCGTCGCCCGCCCCCGCATCGATGAGATCGGCGCCGCCCTTCCCGTCGATGGTGTCGTTGCCCGATCCGGTGCGGATCGTGTTCTTCGTTCCCGTGCCCTCGACGTCGAAGGCGACGCCCGAACTGGCAGAAGCAGCGGTGAGGTTCTCGAAGTTCCTGACCGTGGTCGCGCCGGTCGAGACCTGGCTCGTGCCGGCCGCAGCGTTCAACCGGGTCGTCGTCAGCGCCGTGGCGTAGTCGGCGGCAAAGACAAGGGTGTCGCCGGACGTGCCTTCGCCGTTGCCGTCGAGCACCGTGCCGGCACCGTTCGCGTAGTCGACCGTGTCGTCACCCGCGCCGCCCGTGATCGTCGATCCGGCCTGCGTCTTGACGACGGTCAGCGCGACCGAGCCGCCGCTGGCGTCGACGTTCTCGAAGTTGCTGACCTGGGGGTCCGTCGTCAGAACCGTCTGATCGGTCGCGCTCATGTCCAGGGACAGGGCCGTCGAACCATCCCGGCCGTCCACGACCAGCGTGTCGACCGCTCCCGCGTCCGCGCCGCCGTCGAGGATCGCCGCGTCCCGGCGATAGGCAATGCGATCGTTACCGCCTCCTCCCCGGATCGTGTCAGCCCCTCCTCCGCCGTCGATCGTGTCCGCACTGGCGCCAGTGCTCAGCGCGTTGGCATCGCCGGTGCCCGTGATCGCGAACCGCGCGGTGGTGCTGGCCACGGCCGAGGCGTCGACGTGCTCGAAGTTCCTGACCCTGGCGCTGACATTGAGAACCTGGTCGACCAACGGGTCCGTCGTCAGGACGATCGTGGTCAGCGACGCCGCGTACGGACTCGCAAAGTTCAGCGTGTCGCCCGAGACCGTCTCGGGTGCCACGGCGCTGCGCTGTCCTCCCGCATCGAGGACCGTGCCGGCGCCGTCGACGAAGTCGATCGTGTCGTTGCCGGTGCCCGTGACGATCGAGCGGCCCGCCTGGCTGTTGGTGACCGTCAGGTCGGCGCTCGCTGTCCCGGCGGCCAGGTTCTCGAAGCCGCTCACGACGGCATTGTCGTCGGTGTTGGCATCGAGGCGTGTCTGGTCGGTCGCCGTCGACAGGAACGTGATCGCAAGCTTGCTCGGGGCTCCCGAGCCGATCACCAGTGTGTCGCCGGCGTTGCCGACGCCGGTGTTCAGCCCGCCCGCCAGCGTGCCGGCGTTGGAGTAGACGACCCGGTCGTCACCGTCGCCGGCGTCGATCGCGTCGGCCCCGCCGCCGCCGTCGATCGTGTCGTTGCCGAAGCCGGTGGAGATCGTGTCGGCGCCCGTCCCGCCGGACACGCTGTCGGTCCCCGCACCGGTGCTCACCGAGCGGCCCGTGTTGCCCGTGATGACGGTCAGTGCCGTCCCGCTCGATGCGTCGCGGCCATCGAGCGTCTCGAACCCGGTGACCTTTGCGCCGTCGCTCCCGCCACCCACGAGCGATGTCTGATCGACGGCGTTGTCCGGGTCGGACAGGTCGATGCGCAGGGCAATGGTGCCCGACGCGGCAGGAATGTAGAGCGTGTCGGTCCCCGCGCCGCCCGCGATGGTCGCCTCTCCGCCGGTGCTGCCGTAGTACCAGACCTGGTCGTTCCCACCGCCAGCATCGATGACGTCGGCGCCTCCGCCTCCGTTGATCGTGTCGGCGCCCGCTCCGCCCCAGAGCCGGTTCACGCCGGTGCTGCCGCCGTTGAGCGTGACGCCCAGCGTCGACGGCAAGGCCGATGCATCGACGTTCTCGAAGCCGGTCACCCGGGTGACCCCGGTGGGAATGCCCGTGCCGCTGACCTGGTCGCCGGTGCTCCCGAGATTGACCGTGAACCCCGTGATGCCGGCCAGCGCAGCCTGCTTCAGGACCAGCGTGTCGCCGAATGAACCCTGACCATCGGCGGACAGCGTGGCGCCTTGCGCATAGTCGATCCGGTCGTCACCGCTGCCCGTGCTGATCGTCGCATTCGCCAGAGTATTCGTGACCGTGATCGAAATCGTCGCGCTGCTGGCAGAGACGTTTTCAAACCCTGTGACGGTGGTTTGGTCGCCCGCCGACTGATCGGTCACCCGGCTTTGGTCGGAGAAGTCCAGCGTCAGAGGGGATGTGACTGCGGCGTCGACCACGAGCGTGTCCGTGTCGGCCCCGCCCGACAGCGATGCCCCCACTCCCGCGCGGTAATAGACCCAGTCGTCGCCTGCGCCCGCCGAGATCGTGTCTTTTCCGCCCAGGCCATCGATCGTGTCTGCGCCCGCCCCGGTGCTCAGCGCGTTGTCGTCGCCGGTGCCCTTGACCGAGAACCGCGCCGCGCTCGACGTGACGGCCCAGGCGTTGACGTGCTCGAAGTTCCTGACCCTCGCGCTGACATTGAGAACCTGGTCGACCAAGGGGTCCGTCGTCAGGACAATGGTCGTCAGGGACGTCGCGTAGGAACTCGCGAACGTCAGCGTGTCGCCAGTGTAAGTTTGCGGCGCAACGGGGCTGCGCTGCCCACCCGCGTCGAGGACGGTGCCGGCGCCGTCGACGAACTCGATCGCATCGTTTCCTGTTCCCGTGACGATCGAGCGCCCAGCCTGGGTGTTCGTGATCGTCAGATCGGTGTTCGCCGCGCCAGCGTCCAGATTCTCGAAGCCACGGACCGTGGCGCTGTCGTTGGTGCTGGCGTCGAGGCGTGTCTGATCGGTCGCCGTCGACAGGAACGTGATCGCAAGTTTGCTCGGGGCTCCCGAGCCGATCACAAGCGTATCGCTGCCGCTGTTCTGAGCCGTTCCACCGCCGACAATCGTCCCCGCGTTGTAGTAGACGACGCGATCGTCACCCAAACCGGCGTCGATCACGTCAAGCCCGCCACCCCCATCGATCGTGTCGTTCCCGGCGTTGGCGTAGATCGTGTCCGCGCCCGTCCCACCGGACACGCTGTCGGCCCCCGCGCCGGTCGAAACCGAGCGACCTGTATTTCCCGTGACGACGGTCAGCGCCGTCCCGCTCGACGCATCCCTGCCAATGACGGCCTCGAAGCCAGTGACCTTTGCACCATCGCTCCCGCCACCCACGAGCGAAGTCTGATCGACGGCGTTGTCCGGGTCGGACAGGTCGATGCGCAGGGCAATGGTGCCCGGCGCGGCAGGGATGTAGAGCGTGTCGGTCCCCACGCCGCCCGCGATGGTCGCCTCTCCGCCGGTGCTGCCGTAGTACCAGACCTGGTCGTTGCCACCGTCGGCATCGATGACGTCGGCGCCGCCCTTCCCGTCGATGGTGTCGTTGCCTGATCCGGTGCGGATCGTGTTCTTCGTTCCCGTGCCCTCGATGTCGAAGGCGACGCCCGAACTGGCAGAAGCAGCGGTGAGGTTCTCGAAGTTCCTGACCATGGTCGCGCCGGTCGAGACCTGGCTCGTGCCGGCCGCCGCGTTCAACCGGATCGTCGTCAGCGCCGTGGCGTAGCTGGCGGCAAAGACAAGGGTGTCGCCGGACGTGCCTTCGCCGTTGCCGTCGAGCACCGTGCCGGCACCGTTCGCGTAGTCGACCGTGTCGTCACCCGCGCCGCCCGTGATCGTCGATCCGGCCTGCGTCTTGACGACGGTCAGCGCGACCGAGCCGCCGCTGGCGTCGACGTTCTCGAAGTTGCTGACCTGGGGGTCCGTCGTCAGAACCGTCTGATCGGTCGCGCTCATGTCCAGGGACAGGGCCGTCGAACCATCCCGGCCGTCCACGACCAGCGTGTCGACCGCTCCCGCGTCCGCGCCGCCGTCGAGGATCGCCGCGTCCCGGCGATAGGCAATGCGATCGTTACCGCCTCCTCCCCGGATCGTGTCAGCCCCTCCTCCGCCGTCGATCGTGTCCGCACTGGCGCCAGTGCTCAGCGCGTTGGCATCGCCGGTGCCCGTGATCGCGAACCGCGCGGTGGTGCTGGCCACGGCCGAGGCGTCGACGTGCTCGAAGTTCCTGACCCTGGCGCTGACATTGAGAACCTGGTCGACCAACGGGTCCGTCGTCAGGACGATCGTGGTCAGCGACGCCGCGTACGGACTCGCAAAGTTCAGCGTGTCGCCCGAGACCGTCTCGGGTGCCACGGCGCTGCGCTGTCCTCCCGCATCGAGGACCGTGCCGGCGCCGTCGACGAAGTCGATCGTGTCGTTGCCGGTGCCCGTGACGATCGAGCGGCCCGCCTGGCTGTTGGTGACCGTCAGGTCGGCGCTCGCTGTCCCGGCGGCCAGGTTCTCGAAGCCGCTCACGACGGCATTGTCGTCGGTGTTGGCATCGAGGCGTGTCTGGTCGGTCGCCGTCGACAGGAACGTGATCGCAAGCTTGCTCGGGGCTCCCGAGCCGATCACCAGTGTGTCGCCGGCGTTGCCGACGCCGGTGTTCAGCCCGCCCGCCAGCGTGCCGGCGTTGGAGTAGACGACCCGGTCGTCACCGTCGCCGGCGTCGATCGCGTCGGCCCCGCCGCCGCCGTCGATCGTGTCGTTGCCGAAGCCGGTGGAGATCGTGTCGGCGCCCGTCCCGCCGGACACGCTGTCGGTCCCCGCACCGGTGCTCACCGAGCGGCCCGTGTTGCCCGTGATGACGGTCAGTGCCGTCCCGCTCGATGCGTCGCGGCCATCGAGCGTCTCGAACCCGGTGACCTTTGCGCCGTCGCTCCCGCCACCCACGAGCGATGTCTGATCGACGGCGTTGTCCGGGTCGGACAGGTCGATGCGCAGGGCAATGGTGCCCGACGCGGCAGGAATGTAGAGCGTGTCGGTCCCCGCGCCGCCCGCGATGGTCGCCTCTCCGCCGGTGCTGCCGTAGTACCAGACCTGGTCGTTCCCACCGCCAGCATCGATGACGTCGGCGCCTCCGCCTCCGTTGATCGTGTCGGCGCCCGCTCCGCCCCAGAGCCGGTTCACGCCGGTGCTGCCGCCGTTGAGCGTGACGCCCAGCGTCGACGGCAAGGCCGATGCATCGACGTTCTCGAAGCCGGTCACCCGGGTGACCCCGGTGGGAATGCCCGTGCCGCTGACCTGGTCGCCGGTGCTCCCGAGATTGACCGTGAACCCCGTGATGCCGGCCAGCGCAGCCTGCTTCAGGACCAGCGTGTCGCCGAATGAACCCTGACCATCGGCGGACAGCGTGGCGCCTTGCGCATAGTCGATCCGGTCGTCACCGCTGCCCGTGCTGATCGTCGCGTTCGCCAGAGTATTCGTGACCGTGATCGAAATCGTCGCGCTGCTGGCGGCGAGATTCTCGAACCCGCGCGTGTCGACATTGTCGTCCGTGCCAGCATTGACGCCCGTCTGGTCGGCGATGCCCTGGGTCATATCGACCGACAATTGCGTGACGCCGGCGGCACTCCCGACGACGAGCGTATCTGTATCGCCGCCGCCATCGATCGTCGCCCTCTTATCGGCCGATGGGCCGTTGACGTAGGTGACGCGGTCGTTGCCGGCCCCGGCATCGATGCTGTCGTCCCCTCCGCCACCGATGATCGTGTCGTCACCACGCCCGGTCTGGATGATGTCCTTCGACACCCCTCCCGTGACGCTGTCCGCCTCGGACCCGGTCAAGAGCCTGCTTCCCGCAGCCCGCCCCGTCACGGTGACGGCGACAGTCGCGCTGGAGAAGTCGATGTTTTCGAACCCGACCACCGAGGTGTTGCCCGTGTCGAGCTGGCTGCCGGACGTCCGAGCCAGATTGAAGACGAGCCGCCCTATGCCGCCATAACTGCTTGCGTTGCCGACCAGCCAGTCACCCTCGATTTCGCCGCCGCTGCCGCCGTCGAGCGTCGCGGACCCGGGGGATGCGAGAGTGATGCGGTCGTCGCCGCCGTTGCCGTAGATGGAATCCTGCCCTCCCTGACCTGACAACGTATCGGCGCCGGCTCCACCGCGAATGGCGTTGTTCTGGGCCGAGCCGAGGACGGAAATCCCCAACCCTGACAGGGCGCTCGCATCGACGTTCTCGAAGCCGATGACCGAATCGCTTCCGGCACCCAGGGCCGTGGTGGAGGCGGTCTGGCTGGCGCTCGTCTGCGAAAGGTCGATCGCGAGCGCCGTGATGCCCGTCAGGGCGGCCGTCTTGAGGACGAGCGTGTCGCCGGCCGAGCCGTTCTCGGCCGCGTCGATCGTCGCATCGGCCGCGTAGTCGATCACGTCACTGCCGCCGCTCGTCACGACGCGGCTTCCGGTGCGCGTGTTGACGACCGTGATCGCGCTCGAGAGACTTGCGACCTCCAGGTTTTCGAAACCGGTGACCCTGATGCCGTCGTCCGTTCCGATGTCGCGTCGGGTCTGGTCGTCGGTCGCGGTCATATCGATCCGCAGAGTGGTCGCGAGGGTCGGTAGCGCCGCCACGAAGAGAGTGTCGCCCGTCGTGCCGGACGTTCCGCCGTCGAGAACCGCGCCCTGTACACCCCGGTAGACGACGGTGTCTTCACCTGCGCCTGCGCTCACGCTGTCGCGGCCACCGAGTCCGTCGATGGTATCGTTGCCGTCGCCGGTCGAAATGGTGTCGGCACCCGTACCGCCGAGCACGCTGTCGTCGCCAAATCCCGTGAGCAGTGACCGTCCGCCGTCCCGACCCTCGACGAAAATGGCGGCCGATGTGGCGCTGAAGTCGATGTTCTCGAAATTGCGGATCGTGGCGGCAAGCCCATCCGTCACTTGGTTCTGGCCGGCAAGGACCGTCAGATCGAAGGTGAGGCGGGTGGCGCCATAGGTGCCCGCCACGCCAACCAGCGTGTCACCGGCGGTCTCGCCCGTGGTTCCGCCGTCAATCACCGACGCGTCGGCCGCGGCCAGGACGACGCGGTCATCACCTCCACCGGCATCGATGGTGTCGGCGCCCCCCTTTCCATCGATGGTGTCGCGCCCGGCACCCGTGACGATGCGCTCGCCGCCGGACGTTCCGGAGACATTGACCGTGGTCGCGGCACCCGTCGACGGCATCGTGATGCCTGAGGCGTCGAGGTTGTTGAACCCGGTGACCTGGGCCGTTTCGCCGGTCCCTGACGTCTGATCGCTCGTCGCGTTGAGGTCGACCGTGATGGCAGCGAGGCGGGCGCCACCCACGGGTGATGTCAGGCCTGAATCGCGGATGACCAGCGTGTCGTCGCCGAGCCCTGCCGTGAGCGTGGCACCAACCGCGTAGTCGATGGAGTCGCTGTCCGTACCTCCCGTGACCGAACTGTTGGCCAGTGTGTTGCGGACCGTCAGCCGAACGTTGCTGCTGCCGGCATCGATGTTTTCGAAGCCGGACAGGCTGACCTGGTCGCCGACACTTTGATCGGCATCCGTCATGGCCAACGAAAGCGTGGCAACGCCGGCCTCCGTGGCGTTCCCCAAGGTCAGGGTGTCGTTGCCACTTCCGCCGCCGAGAGCCGCGCCTGCCGCATCGCGATAGGTCACGACGTCGTCGCCGGCCCCGGCATCGATGACGTCCGCACCGCCGCGGCCGTCGATGGTGTCGGCTCCCGCTCCCGTGCGGATGGATTCGCCACCGGCCGAGCCGATCAGCCGCAGACGTGCCGAAGCGGCGAGAGAACTCGCATCGAGGTTCTCGAAACCGGTGACAGTGACACCGTCGCTTGCCTGCTGCGTCGGATCGGCACCCGTCAACAGGCTCGACTGGTCTGCGGAGATCTCGCCGAGATCCACCTGCAGCACGGTGCCTGCCGCGAGGGCGGTGACCACGAGCGTATCCCCTGCCGCGCCGTTGCTGCCGCCGTCGAACTGACTTCCGACGGACGATCCATAGGTGACGCGGTCGTCCCCTGCGCCCGCCGCCACGGTGTCGGCTCCGCCGCCCCCGGCGATGGTGTCGTTCCCTGCGCCGGTCTTGATGTCGTTGCCGTCTTCGTTGCCCGTCAGCGCGAAGGCAGAGCCCGAGCCGACCAGCGAAGCGTCGACATGTCGGAAGTTCGACACCCGCGCGAAATCGCCGGCGGTCTGGTCCGTGTCGCCAAGACGGATCGTCGTCAGGGCGGCGGCTCGGTCGGCCAGGAAACGCAGCGTGTCGCCGTTGCCCGAGACTGCAGTGCCCGCATCGAGAACGGTGTTCGGCCCATCGACATAGTCGATGGTGTCGCTGCCAGAGCCGGTCCGCACTGTGCGGCCGCCCAGTGTGTTGGTCACGGTCAGCGCAATGGTTGCGGACGCGGCATCGATGTTCTCGAACCCCGAGACAGCCACCCCGTCCGTAGCGCCGTCGGCCAGAGCTGTCTGATCCGCCGCGTCGACCGCCATGTCGATGCGCAGGTCGCGTGACCCGGAGAGCGTTGCGCTCCCGATGACGAGGGTATCGCCTGCCGTCTCGAGAGCCGTGCCACCGCGCAGATCGAGCCCTGCGACGGCCCGGTAGGTGACCCTGTCGTCGCCCGCGCCTGCATCGATCGTGTCGGCGCCGCCGCCACCATCGATCGTGTCGTTGCCGCGGCCGGTTTCGATGGCGTCGTTTCCGATCCCGCCCTGGACGGAGTCGTCGCCAAATCCCGTGATCAGGGACCGATTGCCGCTGCCCCCCCTGACCGACACGGAGGTGGTGGTCTGGGAGAAGTCGAGGTTTTCGAAGTTCGTGACACGCGCGGTGTCGTTCCCGGACTGATCGATATCCTGCGCGACACTCAGGTCGAAGGTGAGCCGGGCAACGCCGTAGCTTCCCGCGATGCCGCGCAGCGTGTCACCACGACTTTCATCGCTGGTACCGCCGTCGAGCGTGGACGCACCGGTCGTGCCGTAGACGACGACGTCGTCTCCCGAGCCGCCTTCGACGAGGCTCTGGCCCGTGCCGCCGTCCAGCGTATCGTTTCCTCCATTGCCCTGGAGGGTGTCGCTGCCCTTTCGGCCCTCGATGACGTCTGCGCCGCTGCCGCCCAGGAGGCTGTTCGAGCCATCGTCGCCGAGAAGCGTCATGCTGTCCGACATGCGGGTCGCATCGACGTTCTCGAAGTTGAGGACGAGCGCGGTGTCGCCTGCCGTCTGGTCCGTGCTGTCGGCGAGGTTGATCGAGCGGACCGTCGCGGCGCTTTCAAGGATCAGGAGGTCGCCCGTGCCCGCGCCGCCATCCAGCGTGATGTCCCGCTCGAAGCCGAGGCCATGGACGGTGTCGTTGCCGCCGTTGGCAAAGAAGCTTTGCGTTCCGTCGCCGGCCAGTTCATCGGCGTTGTCGGCGGCGATGAAGGTCTCGAACGCCGACACGAGAGCGGTGGTCGTGACCCCGCCCCTCGTCAGGAGCACCTGACCCGCCTCGAGATCTGCGTTCAGCGTCCCGGAAAACGAGGCGAACGAAATCGTATCGACGCCTGCGGAGCCGACGGCATTCTGGACGTTGACGAGGATGTCGCCCTCGGCGTCTCCTCCCGTTCCGACGCCGGTGACCAGATTGACGGTGACGGGGTCCGCCGACTGCGAATAGTCGACGGTGTTGTTGCCCGAGCCGCCGTCGATGGAATCCGCGCCTTGCCCGCCAACCAGGCGGTCGTCGCCTCCGCCGCCCAACACGGTGTCGTCGCCTGCGCCACCGCTGAGCGAGTCGTTCCCCTCCTCGCCGCTCAAGCGATTCCTGCCCGCATCGCCGACCAGCGTATCGGCGTAGTTGGACCCGACGATGCCCTCGACGTCGGTCAAGCGGTCACCGGCGGCGTATCCGCGTGCGGCGGTCCCGAGGCGCAGATTGATCTCGACGCCCTCATCCGAGCGCGAGTAGTCGGCGATGTCGCCGGTCCCCTCACCACCCGCAAGGGTATCGGCCCCCTGGCCGGAGACAAGCGTGTCAGACCCGGCTCCGCCTTCGAGAGAAGAGCCGCCATCCGTCGCCTGGAGCCAGTCGGCCTTTGCCGATCCGACCGCATTTTCGATGTCCTTGAGCACGTCGCCCTGGGCGTCGCCGAGCGCACCCGTGCCGTTCAGCAGATCCACCCGCACGCCTTCGGCCGACTTGGCGTAGGAGGCGGTATCGGCTCCCGCGCCGCCGTCGAGCGAGTCGGCTCCCGCGCCGCCCTGGAACTGGTTGGCGGCAGCGTTGCCGACCAGCGTGTCGTCGTAGGCCGAGCCTTCAAGGTCCTCGACGTTGGTGAGCACGTCCCCGCGCGCAAACCCGCCGGTGCCTCGACCCGTCATCAGGTCGACATGGACCTTCGCCTGCGAGAGCGTGTAGCTGACGAGGTCGCGATCCGCTCCGCCGTCGATCGTGTCGGCACCGGCTGCGGCATAGATCGTGTCGTCGCCGTCGAAAGTCGACACGCGCGAGCCGGGCGGATTGGCCCAGAGCACCGCGCGCTCGACGCCCGACGAGTCCTTGAAGGTTGCGGTAGACTCGTTGGCGTAGTCGATGTCCCTGATGCCGAACGTCTGGGTCGCGTTGAAAGTCACCGCGCCGTTGCCGCCGACGGTTCCCACCCGCAGCGACAGCGTGAAGACTTGCGCGAAGCCATCCGCATCACGAGGGGCGCTATCGTCCGGAATGAGGTATTTCAGCTGGAAGGTGAGGACATTCGGCGCCCCCAGTCGCTGCCGCGTCGTGATGTCGACCGCGTAGGACCCATCGCCGAGGTCGACGCCGTTGGTCACCGAGGCTCCGGTCGGCAGGCCGCTCACGACGAAGCCCGTTGCAACCTGACCGACGTATTCCGTCGGAAACTCCAGCTTGAGTTGGACGACGCGCAGGCTCGTCCCCGGATCGAGGGCGACCGGCCGTCCCTCCACGTCGGTCCCATGGTTGACGTAGACCGTATCGCTTTGCGTGCTTCCCGAGATGACGGGTGACAGCTTCTGCGAGGCAAAGGCGGGGTTCGAGGCGGCGTCGCCGGCTCCCGTCGCGCCGTAGATCGTCTTGCCGCCCTGGATCGTCGTCGTGCTGGTCTCCAGCACGTCCGTCAGCAGCTTCGATGACACGACGTTCGCGCCGACCACCTTGCTGAGATTGTCGTTGAAGGGGTTGTTGGTCGTGTAGTTCGTCCCCGAGGAGACGCTGGATCCCGACGACAGGATCAGGGTTTCCGTCGTCGAGCGGACCACCGGCGACTGCAGGGCGATGTCGTCGTACTGCCCGCGCTTGGTGCCCTGCTCCTGCTCGTACTGGCTGCGGGTGCCCTGCTGCGTCTGTGGCGGCGCGGCCTCGAACCCGACATTGGACGGCTCCTGCTCGCCTTCGGCCTCGCCCTTCTTCTTGCCGTCGTTCTCGGCCGAGGTCGGCTTCAGGGAGGGGAGTTCGTCGGCCAGGCGGACCTCGTTCGCCACCTCGAAAAGCTGGTGCGGCTCGAAGGGCGTTCCCGCGAAGGTGATCGCGGTGGCCTGGCCCAGCATGAGGGCCACGGCGAACTGGGGCAGCTGGATCTGCGAACCGTCGGGGAAGACCAGGACGATGTCGACGTCCTGTACGATGAGCTTGGCGTCCTCGATGGGAAAGTCGAAGGCCAGCGGCTGCCCGGGACGCACCTCGACGATCTTGGTCTGGCCCGGCTCCGGCCGTGTCACCAGCAGCGGCGGCTCACCGGCCTGCACGGCTGACGGGGGAACGACAGTGGACGTGACGGTATCGACCATCGCGCAATCCCATAATGAAAGTCACAACAAAAAACGGACGTCGGTATCGAAAACCGGGGACGTACATAGCACATCCCGACGGCAACCGGAAATATGCCGTCCCGGAGAGCTTGAGCGCGGGAATGGTTAGAGCAGGGTTCTCGACGCGAACCGATGCACCTGCACGTGATCGGAACGGTAAATATTTACTTTAGGTTGTATATCGGTGTTGGCTCAATCGACGCTAATCATGCCGCCGCACGGCCGACGGCGCGAGGCCGGAAGCTGTGCGGGTCGGCCATCTCCCAGGCGTCCTTGAAGCGCGCGTCCGAGGTGCCCCGCAGGAGGTCTCCCGGCGGCAGCGCGGGGTAGATCTCGGCGAGGCTCAGCACCTTGTCGGGCGCGACGCGACGGGAGAAGTGGTGGGGTCGGAACTGGTCGGGATGGTCGAGCCCGGCCGCCGCCACGAACTCGGCGAGCGCCTTGGTGGTGCTGTCGTGGAAGGCGACGACGCGCTCCGCCTTGTCGGCGACCACCAGCGCGCGCTGACGCGTGGGATCCTGGGTGGCCACACCGGTGGGGCACTTGTCGGTGTGGCAGGCCTGGGACTGGATGCAGCCGATCGCGAACATGTAGCCCCGGGCGGCATTGCACCAGTCCGCGCCCAGCGCCATGGCACGGGCGATGTCGAAGGCGGTGACGATCATCCCGCTCGCGCCGAGCTTCACGCGGTCCCGGGCACCGATCCCGACGAGCGCGTTGTGGACGAAGCTCAGACCCTCGCGCAGGGGCATGCCGAGATGGTCCATGAACTCGAGCGGCGCGGCACCCGTGCCGCCCTCCTTGCCGTCGACGACGATGAAGTCGGGATAAATGCCGGTCTCCAGCATCGCCTTGCACAGCGCCAGGAACTCCCACGGGTGTCCCACGCAGAACTTGATGCCGGCAGGCTTGCCGCCCGACAGGCGCCGCATCTCGCCGAGGAAGCGCATCATCTCGACCGGCGTCGAGAAGGCGGAGTGGCTCGCCGGCGACACGCAGTCGACGCCCATCGGCACGCCGCGCGTCTTCGCGATCTCGGCGCTCACCTTGGCGGCGGGCAGCACGCCGCCGTGGCCGGGCTTGGCGCCCTGGCTAAGCTTCAGCTCCACCATTTTGATCTGGGGGTTGGCGGCGGTCTCGGCGAAGCGCTCCGGCGAGAAAGTGCCGTCGGGGTTGCGGGCGCCGAAATAGCCCGAGCCGATCTCCCAGATGATGTCCCCGCCATGCGCCGCGTGATGCGGGCTGAAGCCTCCCTCGCCGGTATCGTGGGCGAAGCCTCCCATGGCGGCCCCCTTGTTCAGGGCGCGGATGGCGTTGGCGCTGAGCGACCCGAAGCTCATGGCCGAGATGTTGAAGACCGAGGCTGCGTAGGGCTGCGGGCAGTCGGGCCCGCCGATGCGGATGCGGAAGTCGCTGTCGGCCACGGGCGTCGGCGCCATGGAGTGCCGCACCCATTCGAAGTTCTCGGCATAGACGTCGTACTGGGTGCCGAAGGGCCTCTTGTCGAGGGTGCGCTTGGCCCGCTGGTAGACGATGGCGCGACGGTCGCGGCTGAAGGGCGTTCCGTCCTTCTCGCCCTCGAAGAAGTACTGCCGCATCTCCGGGCGGATCTCCTCGAAGAGGAACCGCAGGTGGGCCGCGATCGGGTAGTTGCGCAGGATGGCGTGCTTTTCCTGCAGGAGGTCGTGCACCCCCAGGACGCACAGCGCCACCAGCAGGACCAGCAGCACGATCCACGCGGGGGAGACGACGAAGCCCGTGATCATCAGGGCCGCGACGAACCCGGCCAGGATCAGGCACAGGGTGAACGTGATGTAGCGCGGCGAGAACGGCAGTCGCAGAGCGTCCATGGGATTCCTGCCCCCGGCGGCGGTGCTTTCCGCACCGTCGCGCTGACGCTACGCGCAATTTTTCTCGAATTGACTAACGGCGCGAAACGCCCCGTCAGGGTCGTCAGCGCTCGCGCATGGCCGTGGCCAGCCTGTCGAGGAGCGGTGCCACCAGATAGCGCAGCGCCGTGCGCTCGCCGGTCGCGATCAGCACGTCGGCCTGCATGCCCGCGCCGATGCGCTCGCGGAAGTCCGCCGGGATCTGGTCGCGATCGAGCGCGATCTCCGCCGAGAAGTAGGGCTGCCGCGTCTGGTCGTCGACCAGACGGTCCGGCGAGATCGTGCGCACCTTGCCGACGAAGATGGGCGGATGCTCGACGGTGAAGGACTGGAAGCGGACCTCCGCCTCCATCCCGCGGCGGACCTTGTCGACGTCCATCGGCCCCACCTGCGCGCGGATCACGAGCTCGTCCGACAGCGGCACGACCTCCATCAGCGTGTCGCCCGGCCGGATCACTCCACCGGCGGTGAAGATCTTGGATCCCTGGACGACGCCCGCCTGCGGCGCCCGGATGTCGAGCCGGCTGAGGACGTCGGAGGTGGCGACGACGCGCTCGCGCAACTCCCCGACCGACTTGCGGACCGCCGGCAGGTCGCGGCCCACCTGCTCGTTGAATTGAGCCTTCGCCTGCTCGATCTGGAGGCGCGCCTCGTCGATCGTCTGCAGCGACTTCATCACGTTGGCCTCGGTGCGGCCGAGAAGCCCTTCGAGACGCGACTGCTCGCGCTCGAGCGACAGCACGCGCGACACCGAGACGAGGTTCTTCTCGAGAAGCTGGCGCAGGCCGACGAGCTCCTTCTTCACGGCGGCGATCTGCTGCTGGCTGGATTCCCGCTCCCGTTCGAGCGCCGCGATCTCGCTCTGCTGCTGCGAGATGCGCGCCTGCAGGATGGAGACCTGGCCGTTCAGCGAGGCGCGACGGTCGCGGAACTGGGCCACCTGGTCGGCCACGGCGCGGGCCACCATCGGATCGTCCAGTTTCTCGGTGACCTCGGGCGGAAACGCCACCGCGGGCTTGCCGTCGCGTTCGGCGATCAGGCGGGCCTCCTCGGCCAGTGCCGCGGCGTACTGCTTGCGCACCACCTCCGCATTGGCGCGGGCCTGGGTCGGATCCAGCCGGACGAGCACCGCTCCTGCCTGCACCTTGTCGCCGTCCCTGGCCAGGATCTCGCGGACGATGCCGCCTTCCAGGTGCTGGATCGCCTTGCGGTTCGATTCCACGGAGACGACGCCCGGAGCGACGGTGGCCGCGTCGAGGCGCGCGATCATCGACCAGCCCCCGCCCAAGGCGAAGACCACGAGGATCACGATGCCCGCGACGCGCAGCGGCCCGATCCAATCCGTCGAGGCCACCGGCGGTGCGCTCGCCGGCTTGGCGGCGGGCTTGACCGCAGGAAACTTGGCGGCCGCCGATCCGGCGGCCGCCGCGGCAGGGGCCACGGCCAGCCCCCGGAAGGCCGTCAGCCGGGCATTCAGGGCTTCACGCATCATCTCTCGCATGGCCGGCGCCTCATGCCTTCCGCGCCATGGCCGCCGGGGCCATGGGCACCACGTTGGCGGGCATGAAGCTCTGCATCACCGTTTCGCGCGGACCAAAGGTGTGGACGGTGCCCTTGGCCAGCACCAGCAGCTTGTCGCAATGGGTCAGGATGTTGGACCGGTGCGTGACGAGGATCACGGTCGAGCCGGCCGCCTTGAGCTGGCGGATGACCTGCACCAGGGCGTCCTCGCCCTGGGTGTCGAGGCTCGCATTGGGCTCGTCGAGAACGACGAGCGGCGGATTGCCATAGACGGCCCGCGCCAGGGCGATGCGCTGACGCTGTCCGCCGGACAGCTTGAGGCCGCCGTCGCCGATGTCCGTGTTGTAGCCGTCCGGGAGTTCCTGGACCATGTCGTGGACCCGGGCCAGCCGCGCCGCCGCGATGACGTCCTCGCTGGAGCCGGCGCGGAAGCGGGCGATGTTCTCGGCGATGGTGCCGCCGAAGAGCTCGACGTCCTGCGGCACGTATCCGATGTGCTCGCCCAGACGCTCCTCGTCCCAGTGGGAGAGTTCGGCCCCGTCGAGTCGCACGGCGCCCTTGGTGGCGGGCCAGAGGCCGACGCAGACCCGCGCCAGGCTCGACTTGCCGGCCGCGCTGGGGCCGATCACGCCGAGCACGTCCCCCGGCTCGAGGCTGAAGCTCACGTCGTTGAGCACCGGCTTGCGGCCGTTGGGCGGCAGCGCCACGACGCCCTCGAAGCTGAGCGCGCCCTTGGGCTTGGGCAGCGCCATGCGCTCAGGGGTCTCGCCGGCTTCGCGGAACACCGCCTCGACTCGGGCCAGCGCGGCCCTGGCGGTGTTCAGCGTCTTCCAGCTCTGCGCGATGACGGAGGCGGGACCCAGCGCACGGGCGCCGAGGAAGCACACTGCCGCCAGCGCACCGGCCGTGATGTCCCCGTGGATGACCAGGAATGCGACGAGGCCGATGCCGAGCGTGGAGGCAAGGTTCTTCAGAAGCGACATGCCGAACTGGAACCAGCCCGACTGCTCGTTGACCTGGGCGGTCCAGCCGAGACCGACGTCGCGACGCGACTTCCAGCGCGACTGCAGGGCGCGGGTCATGCCGAGTGCGCGGATGGCCTCGCTGTTGCGGAACACCGCGTTGGCATATTCGGTCGCGATCATCGACGCCGCGGTGCCGCGCAGGAGGATTGGGGCGGCCGTCCGCTGGTTGGCGAAGCTCAGCGCCACCACGCCGACGATGCACAGGGTGTAGGCGAGGCCCAGCACGGGATGGATGAGGAAGCAGGCGCCGATGAAGATGGGGGTCCACACCAGGTCGATCGCGGCGACGATCGCGGAACCGGTCAGGCAGTCGCGAACCTGGTCGAGGTCGCGCAGGGCCTGGACGGGACCGACGACGCCACCGACCCGCTTCACCATGGCCTTGTGCACGGCCTGGAAGAGCTTGTCGCCGAGCGCCTGGTCGAACGCGGTTCCGACCCGCACCAGCGCTCGGCCACGCAGCATGTCGAGCAGGCATTGGGCGGCGATGAGGGTGGCCGCGATCAGCGAGAGGGCCAGCAGCGTGTTCATGTTCCGCGAGGTGATGACGCGGTCATACACCTGGTACATGTAGATCGGCCCGGTCAGGGCCAGCAGATTGAGGAAGAAGCTCATGCCCACGAGCGTGAGGAACGCGGGCTTCAAGCCCAGCAGTGCCTCGCGCACCGGCGAATGTGTCTCGGCGATCGGCTTGTGGGACGCATGCGACATGAGTCAGTCCTATTGGCCGGCGGTGTGATCCGCCCCTGTCCCACCCTGCCCGTTCGACGTTTCCCGGCAGGTGAAATCCGGCGACGCAGTTTTCGTCAAATGCACGGGGCCACCGGGGTCAGGCGACACGCGTTCGCGCCCCTGGGGCCGTGCGCCCGCCGCCCCAATGCAGGTCGAGGATCTCGGCGAGGCCGGCCGGACGATGAAGGGGGAGGTCGGCCCGGACAT
>JAULBW010002523.1:0-17336 GCA_032358265.1 Vaucheria bursata | reverse complement strand
ATTAATTCATCTCAGTGTTTCTTGCTGTCATGACCTTAATTAGTATCTGAACATTCCAAAATTGGTTGTTGGCGTATAGAAATAGCTGCAATTCCAGATTAATAGGAATTATTTCATTCTGCCGATGATGAAAAGTATATCCAGCTGTAGAGAGAAACTACACTGCATTACTCAAGGTTGGCCAAACAGAATGCAAATCAATGCATTATGATCAGGTGCGTTTTTACATTCTTTTGGCTAGTAAGATTTTGGCAGCAAACAAGTTTTTTTTGGTAGTGTCAGTATCTACCTTTTCCAATTCTATGGGAAAAGTTATATTTCCATAGTTATTTTTCATTGCTGAAAGCTCGAATCCGCTTCCATCTAGTATCTTTGTTTCAGCAATTTCAAAGTGCGCATTGGTCATAATTGTTGAACTTACTCCAACTTTAATCTAAACTTGGGTAATGGTCAATAATGAAATTAGAAAGTACTCAGGAAACACTAAAATCTATCATACTCTTTTGAAGTGCCTTAAACACCAGCTCAAGATGTTGAGATAGGAGAAGAAAGATATTTTATGATGTACAAGTTATATATTTGCATGGATGATGTAGTTCAGTAAAGGGGGTAAATTCCAATATGTAGTAGAGGGTAATCAAGCAACAAAACAAAAGAGATTTCTTAAAAAACAGCAGTTTATTGAACTCGGGAAGAGTAAACAATAACTAAAGATTGAACTAGAGAAGAGTGAACAATAACATAAGATTGAATTAATAAATATACTCCTGCTAGCTCTGGCAATATACCCTCTTGAAATGTCCTTAAAACTGACTCTCCGGTGAATCCTGCTAAATCTTTTAGTCCATAAGTAAACCCATAATTTCTCATTAGTAGGCTTGTGATTATTCTAAAATAAACTAAAATATTCCTTGAAATTAACTTTAGTGCAAGTAAAGCAGAGTAGTGAGAGGATAGGCCAAATAAAGCAGTTATAGGATTAATGACAACTCAAAAATAATATCCATTTGAAAGTGGAGTTTTAAGTACTGTGACAGATCGTAGAGTGATGTCTGAGAATCTGACCATTGTTGAAGTGGTGTTATAACATGGAACATTTGTAGGTAGAAAAGAAGTGAAAAAGTTTCCACAGAACCATAAGGAATTTGATATGTGGTATTTTAAGAATATGGAACAAAGGAATCCATTAATGGATTGTAATAAAGGTATTGACATAAAGGATTAGTATAAGGGTACAATTAGAATGAAAGGTGCAATGTGGTAAAAGAGGCAAAGGAAGGAAAAAGCATAGGCAAAATGAAATTGGAACATGAGCAGACTGTTAGGACTACAACTACACCTTAGATCCGCATGTTCCAGAATATCCTATACTTTATGTTTTGTTTCATATATTTTGGTGACTTCATAAAAGCAGCTAATGGGATATTGTTCTATTCTTATTTTGGCAACACTTCATGAAAACAGTCAATGGGGATTTTGTTCTATTCTTATTTTGATGACCTTTCACAGTTTAGCCAATTAAAAATTCTTCTGATTAGTTTTCACTGATCAGCCAATGGGAATGAGGCTAGTCATCAATTGTTCTTTTATATTTCATCATCATGTTTTCTTGTCATTAGTGGAAATACATTCACATACACATATACACATATCTCTTAACTGAGACACATATAAAGTCAATACACTTGCATTCTATTATTTTTCTTGTTCTTTCTCTTGTTATTATCCATCTTCCCTGTTCTGCTCTTGTTTCTTTAATCCTTTTCTTTCATTTGCAAGTCTTGACAGACATAATCAAACACATTTGAGCAGTTATGCTGGAATAATTTATAGAGAGCAGGACCAGCAAGTATCCTAACACAAAAATCTCCATATAACTGTTGGAAGGATGAAGGAGATGATACAGTAATATAATATATTAAGAGGTACCTAAAGTGGGTAAAGTCCGATGTACAGCAGAGGGCAGGCAAACAGCAAAAAGCAAAGAAAAGATTTAATAAAAATATAAAAGTTTTATTAAACTTAGAAGAGTGAACATAAACACAAGACTGAACAAATAAACATGCTCCCGCTAGCTCCTGCGGTATACCCTCTTGAAGTGCCCTTGAAACTGTCTCTCCGGTGAATCTTGCTGCATCTTTTACTCCATAAATAAGCATATTAATTTCCATAGGTAAGCTTGTGACAATTCCAGAATAATTTAAGTAGTTCTGAGAAATTATCTTTGGCGGAAATAAAGTGGAGTAAAGCGGAGTAATTGATATTGAAGCCGAAGAAAGCGGGATTACAAGATTAATGACTATCTTGGAATAATATCCAAATAGTTGAAGAGGTATTATGACACAGAACATGCGTAGGTGGAAAATGATTGAAGAAGTTTCCACAGAACCATATGAAATATGACACGTGGCAAATTGTAGAGGTATAGAACAAATGAGTCCATAAAGAATTGTGACAAAGGTGTAGACATAAAGGGTTTGGCATTAAAGGTGCAATTAGGATAAAAGGCGTAAATAGGTAAAAGAGACGAAAGGTGAAGGAAAGTGTGGGCAAAATATAGGTGAACATAGACGAACATAGATGAACATAGTAGAGCAGTTATGCTGTAGCAATTTAAAGAGATAGCAGGACCGGCAAATATCCTGACAATAACCCAGCAATTCATGCATACAGGTGTCACATCTTGGGCATAATAATAAAATCAGAGTTCAGTACCAAAAGGGATCAAGATGTTCCCTTATCTTGAAGTAGTGTGACAGCAACAAATATTTTGCTTTCCACCTTGTTACATTCTGTAGTATCACTGGTTTTAACAACGTTTTAGATTGCAATCTTACTGTATTATTTGCTGTTTGAAGCTTAACTATCAATTTGTTTACCTTTTCTAGTACTTTGTTGTGTAATTGAATACAAGTTTTGACTGCAAAATTGAGTCTAAGACTTGTGCAACCATTAAAAGGAATAATCATTCTGTCCTATGGTGTCTTGTTGGTGTTTGTCAGGAATCAACTTATATTATAAGTTGATTCCTCTTCTATTTTTGTAGCTGCAAGTGTTCTTATTTAGAACATTCTATATTTGATACTAGTCACATTCTCAATAAGTGGCTAGTCATACAATTGTTGTAAATATTATGTTGTATTGGAGAAGTGTCATCACTTCTCACAACACAGGTTAAGATATAATGTACAATTGAGCTGTTACTCTTTTGCATTGTTTGCCTGTTTGTTGCCCGTCTTGACAGTGTTACAGTTATTGCCTATGAAGCAGACAATATTTCTTTTGTCTCAATTATAAAGACCTAATGTTGCAAGGAAAAGTTCTTCACAGCCTATGTGTTATAAGTCTCTAATCTAGTGAATACTGCCAAGACTGAAAGAGAAAATACAGCGAGAGTGCAAATAGTAGTATATTAAGGAAGTACTATCATCTGTTGTTGAGACTAAATCTTAGCAACGCATTCAGCAAAAGATATTAAAAAATAAACAATTATCAGAAAACAATATTCAAATAGATAACATAGCATACAAATCAATTCCTAACACTATGACATCAAGATTACTCTCATTTAAGAGAGGTGCAAATTATTGAAGAACCATTGAAAAACTAGCGTGGCCAATGCATTACTGCATGATGCAAATATCATCATATAGTGTATGCTGTTGGCAGTCCAACCATCAACAATAAATGCAAACAATTTGGAAAACTTCCAGCTATTATCAATTCAATGTACCTTGTGAGCCAAGGCATATACTTTATTAGTGTATTTACCAAGATATCCCCAAGATTCTTTTACTTATGGTACAGGTATTTTTTGCAGAAGTTGAAAGGCATTAATTCCATAACCATTCTTTCCATCTAAAGTAAGAAGTTGAAAGGCATTAATCCCATAACTGTTCTTTCAATCTAAAGTATGAAGTTGACTTTATGGGAAGAAACTAAACTTTACTCATCTGCCCTGAGCATTTGTATTCATTTGCATTGCAATATTTCCAAAATTGGTATGTTGTGGATATAAGTGTGGATAAGTAGTAGGAATTAATCCTATCCAGAATTTATCTTATTTCTGTAGCTGCAATATATTAGAAAATTTGTCATTTGAGATATGTTTATAGTCGTGTCATTGAAATTTGCTCACTTTCAGCAACCCATGTTAAGGTTGTATTGATGTACTTGCTGTTACCATTTTTGAATTTGTTTTGTTATGCCTTTGCATTCACAACAAGTTTATCCAACTAGTCTTCAATTTCCATCCATGTGTTAAACCAGAAATACACATATAAGTATTTGTATCATCCACATCTATAGTAAAAAAGTGCTTTATTTTGGTGTCCTTGGTATGCTTTAGAATGGCTATGGAGAACAACCTTTTTTAAGTGAAATTTCAGTCACTGTGAATTGTGATGTCTATTATTAGCCACCAATGTTAGCAATAAAATATTGTACAATAATCACAAAAACTACATATTTTTTTGAAATAATACCACATTTGCAATTTTTGTTGCAATATTTCTGACTTTTCCAATAAAATGTTACAAATAATATAACAATATTGCTTTTGCAAAGTATTTCTTAGAGGGGCTAAATGTTTACTCCAAACATATATGGAGCAGGTTTTTTTAGTTTGTACCTACAGATGATTGACCCCATGATTTACAAATGCTTCATGGAATAGCAAGACTCAGCTCTTTACCAACATTTGAATGAGGTTTTATCTCGAACATGCTTTTTTAAGCTTACGCTTTCGAGCAAACCTCATAAATGGTGACTCCGAGCAGTAAATTTGAAAAGTATCCTCGTTTCAAATAATGCAGATTTTCATAATATGTTTTCGGTTAACTGATATTGTTACATCATGTAGTCCCACGTGCAGTTTTAAGCGGCCTAATTGTATTTCATAATAAACAGGGCAAAGAAAAATTAAATCAGTCCGTCGGCAGCCTTAAAATTTAGAAACCTGAGTCCTACGTCATATAATTCACTGAACTGATGAACGTGGACGAGGCGAGTGCACACGATGCAACTATTGGGTTGCTTCGTAAAGATCCTGATGCAATCAAGTTATTTATTGGTCAAGTGCCAAAGACAATGGAGGCTGATGCATTGCTTCCTCTCTTTTCCGAGTTTGGGGAAGTTTTTGATCTTGCGATTATCAGAGATAAGCAGACAGGCCTGCATCGAGGTTTGAACAATTATAATATACGTTTGTTACGCTTCTAAGCAATTTAAATTTTTTTCGAAATTTCCTTTTAATAGAAAAACCCCTAAACACGATTATTGGATGACTTAAGTACTACAACGTGCTTGGTTATAATAGTCTGTTCACTTCAAAATTTAGTGCGATTAATCATGTCGAAAGCGATATGATCAATTTTGATTAGAATACCAATTAATTGATTTATCATTTACATTCAGTGTTTGGTACGTTAAACTTATAGAGTTTTACTGGTTTATTGCTAACTTTACACTATTGATTTTTTAATCAATACTGGTGAACCGGTACATTATTGCGCAATAATGAAAATAAATCGAAACACGCAGCAGCAATATTATATTAAGATCATATTCTTGTTGTTAGTTTGAATGATTATGGGCTTTCCTTATCTTCTGTCGATAAAACAAACTGAACTGCAAAAACAAACTATTTAATGTACTTTATTTTGCCTCAAAAAGTTTTTTGGAAAGTTATTGTGCACTACCCCATTTTCTGATAGTAAATATTCTGCCTATCATTAAACAAAAGGAGGAAAACCAGATATTGCCCATGGCTACTTGTTTCATGGCACTGTTCGTATACAGAGATCTACCCTTTTCGAGTCAATACAAAATAATCTATAATATTTTGATTCATTAGTGAGTTTTCGTTGTAAAAGGCTTTTTCTTACTTCACAAACACTTAATATCTTTTCTTTCAATGTCATTATCAAGTAAATTAAATTTATATGAATCTTTGATTTTTTTCTTTCAACATTAGTGCACGTTGTGTTTCTAAAGCCCAAGAGTTTTGCATTTTGGAGAGTAATTTATATGACATTTTTGATTTAGCCCTTTTAAAAATTGGTTAGAGTGTGGAATAATTATTCGCAAAATTTTTCAACCTCTTTTTTATATTTTTAAAATTTTTCTGAAATTTGACTGTTCAACAAAAATGAACTTGCCATGATCTGAGAAGCCATCAAAGTATATGTTTGCATTTCCAAATCCTCAATTACCAGCAAAATAGCAAATATGAAAAAGTCCATTTGGACCATCAAACAATTCCTTTATCCCAAAATATTTTTATATTCAAAAATTATGAACGTGAACTTGGACAAATTCTTATTTTTGAATGAATTTTTTAAATGCAAAAATTTGCTTTAAGTGATTCATTATATTTGAAGTTTGTTGCGTTGGTTTAATTCTTTTTTTTGTAATGTATTCTACATTTTCACTGAAAAAATGTGCATGTCAGTCAAATGCATATTTTTTGGTAGCATACGAATACAACTCCTACTGTGGGTGTAGACTTGAGTTTTTTGTGTCATGCATGCCAGCGTTCACCAGTATGCCTTTTTCTGCTTTTTACCCAAAGTGCTAAATGTTAGTTTCCATCCAATTTGTGTGATTGGTGTACTATATTTTTTGCTCCATCTAGATGTGCAAACTGAGCATTTTTTTCCAGAAAAGTTAGTCTTGTTATCTTTGGTCGCAGGCAGATTAAAATTTAAAAAGACGACCCTCAATTGGTACTGTTTAATACAATTCCTAAGCATTATATTCGGTGGAACACGGTAACCAGATGTGTACCTTTCGCCATTCACAATCTTACTTGTATGCGTTGTGATTATGAATTGTATATGCATTTACCCATGTTTATGCATATTTTTCTACAGGGTGCGCTTTTTTAACTTACTGCACAAAAAATGCAGCTGAAGCAGCAACTGCTGCTTTGCATGGAAATCGAAAACTGGTTGGGTCTCAGAACGCATTGCAGGTTTGATAACTCTGATTTGTAGTAACAGTTCTTAAGACTAGTTAAATACAAGGCTTTTCTGCGATTTTCTGCATTTTTTGCGAAAGTTTACCAATTGTACATTGTAACTTATTTGTATGACTGAGTATTGTCGTTATGTACCGATTTTCAACTCGTTTTGCCGTAAAAAAACCCGTGAAATTATTTGAAAGAGTTTAACTCATGCAGATTTTGAAACTTTCATTGAAGAGTGCTTTTGAAGACTTTAGAGCTAGGATGTGCATGTGTTAGATACCTACTCTCAGCAAGTTAGTTTTTACATATAACTAATGCCAGGGTTCGCATCATTCAACCCCTTCTATTGATGGCTCCCTCTTGGCTATGCTGCAATCATTTGCGTTTGCATTATTCTGACATTTGCTGTACTATCGCTATTTGCACCACCTTCCTGTACAAAGCTTTTATCACAAATTCTTAATTTTTTCTGGCTTCACTGCTGAACAGAGCGATTTCAAATTGCCACTTCGTTAGCACTAATTTAACGCAGACATATATATGTCGATTTTCTGTTTTTATTGAGTTTGGTCAAAATTTACGATTTACCCCCTATTATTATCATACAGTTTCTCAACTTTTACACAAATCCCTGAAAAATGTTTGTGTGCATTAGTTTCGTGGATTTTTGCTCAATAGTATTAAACAGTAATTTGAGTGTTGCGATGATCATTTGTGTTGTAGTATTAATGCCACTAATGCGGTTAAAATTTAGGCCAGAAATGTATACAAATTAAATTTGTAAATTAATTTCAAAAGTACACGAATCACAGTAAAACAGTGTCTAGATCATATTCATATACTTTTATATAAACTTTTGTGATATCCATCTGATTCGTACTCTTACGAAGCCATTCAAATCACTGTACCTTTTTGCTCTGTGCGAAATGAAATTTTCAATGTTTTTTTATCAAAATATGAAAAATTCAATGTACTTACTAATTTATCCTTTTAATCAATATGTAAGGTACTGTCTCTATTTTTCCTTTTTTCATGTATTTTCTGCATGATTCATTTCAAATGCTTAGAAAAAATAATTTTTTCTCTCTTGTGCAGGTTCGACCGGCAGAGGGTCACAATGAAAGAGATAATAAATTATTTGTAGGGATGGTTCCAAAAACAGCAGAGGAAAATGAACTACGAAATGTATTTGGGTTAGTACTTTTTACATACAGTGAACTATGGATATAACTTTTGCTCTTACCAAAATTTCACACAGATGGAAAAGTCATATTTTGTCAAGTTTGGCTTCAGATTTTTGGATGCACGAATTTTAGATATATCGAATTGATTTTGTGGTTTTCAAAAAATTATTTTTATACGTACAGTAAGATTTTTGGACTACTTTTATCAATTTTGATTTTTTTAAACTAGAATTTTGTAGTATTTATTTAGTTGGGTAATGACATTTCATGCTGATACAAATGGATGTTATAATTTGAGAAAAGTTTTAACTTGCATGTTGTCTGATGTTGACGATTTGGATTAGTAGTTTGATAAGGACACGCATACATTTATATAGATTGATACATGCAGATACATGCAGACACATGCATACATACATGCAGATACATACTAATGCATACAAACCTACATACAGATACGTACATGCATGTATGCATACTACGGCATTCATACTGTCAACACACATCACTATTTTATGGGGTTTGGTCTTAAGTAATGTGTTCCTGTTACGAACGCATGATAAGATATCTTACTTTTCATTCATTTTATTTAGGCCAGCATAATAAAGTTACAGATGCAAGTATACATAAGTGTAATTTAATTTTAAGACTCATCAAAGACTAAATCAAAGAGTACATTTTTGCATATTTGTGATGTAAGTTTACATATGTATAGAAGATATATATATATATATATATGCGAGTTTGTATTTTATACTTGTAAGAAGGTTTTAAAATTGTCTTTAATTTATATTTTTGGGTTTTAATAAAATCAGGGCATTTGGCGAACTAAGAGAAGTTCATATTATTCGCAATCCTGATGGAACAAATAAAGGATGTGCGTTTGTGAAGTTTATGGACAGGTAATAAAATTTGATTCAAATTACGTTTATTTCTTTTTTTGTGGCGATTTTTTGAATTTATTGTTTTTTCAGCTATTTTTTTGCTGGACAAGCTGCAGACGGAAAGTTTAGTTTTTAAAATTCGTTTTTTTTCACTGCCAGTAACTCATCATTTTTATATATCAACGAATGAAAAAAATATGCTGCTAATTTTTTTTGAGAAAAAAGAATTGAGCTATAAATGATTGCTAGTTAAAGAGAATTTTGATGAACAAACATTTTCTTTAAATCTCACTGTGTAGCTTCATGAGTTACTTTATTTAAAGGTCAAGTTTCAAGAAATTTCTAAATTTTGCTAAGAATTTATATTGCAAGTATTTAATTTTTGGTCATAGATAATTGTTTACATGGATTGGATGCTCACCAAATATATGATTTTTTCAGAGATAGCGCAGTGGCTGCAATTGACGGCATAAACGAACAAATCACATTAGAAGGAGCCCCAAGGCCTCTAGTGGTTAAATTTGCTGATAATAACAAGCGAAATACCATCTCTCGGGTACATTTATTTTGCGGTTAAAAAGAAAGATTTTACATAGTCACTAATGAGATTGAATTTCAAAAAGTAGGATTTAAAGAATAATACTATCAAAGAAAAATTTTAGGAATAGTAAATACTCCATTAACCATACAGAGTTTCTTCTAAAAAGAAGGATTTAAGAAGGATAAATAACGATACTAATGAGATAAATTCTGGTTTGAAAAAAAGAAGAATTTTAGGAAGAATAATTATGCCACTAATGAAATTGGATTTGAAAGGCATATTCACCTTGTAATAACTTTATTTCGTTTAAAAGATCTAATTTCAGAATAATTACTGAGGTTTACTGATGTAACCAACTTTTTTGACATGAATCTAAAGGTGAAAATAAGCTTCTTAAAATATAATATATTCCGTTTGACATACTGTTTCTGTACAGTATCTTGTAATTGAAGATTACCAGTACATTTTTATAGTGGACATACTTTATATATTAGTCCATGAGAATATGCATGATAAAATATGGTAAGTTTTATGGAATGTAAGTAATTGATTTGACAATTAGTTCAATATTCTTTTGGAATTGTAACAATAGCTGTATGCCTTTTCGGCATATTTTATAAATGATTTTTCGCTTTATTTTCTTTGAAGTATTTCAGCTTTGATTTTTATTTTAAGCAGATAAGGCATTATGTGTAAAAGCATCGCCAGTATAGACCAACCAGAACGTGATCTACCCTACTCGGGTACCCAAGATTAATAGTAGTAGTAGTAGCAGTAGTAATAAGTTTGCAGATGCAATACTTACTGCTACATTCATATCTGTATTTTGTGTTAATGCTGTAAAATTTAGCGTTGACACCTTTTATAACAGATTTTTTAGTGAACAGCATAATTTTTGCCTCCCTCGAATTCGTATGAAATGTTAATAACACCTAAGTTGCGTATGTACGTAGCAATCGGATTATTACTTGTGTTATTAGCACTGCTGCACATGGAAATGAGCATAGCACTTAGAAATAACATGCTATATTTGGATATTTTCTAGGCGATTCTTAGTAAATGATAATTTTTTTCAATTGCTTGTAGATGGGACCCGTGCAAGGGGGAACTGATTCGTCACCTTTTTGGAGCCCCCCCGGGGGAGTACTTGGCAATGTGGGCATAACAGGTACTTTGTGAAAGGGTGAATAAGTGTACTAAAATATTTTTGACTTTTTTTCAACTCTTCAGAAATTATTTTAAAATTTGACCTTTCAATGAAAAAAAGGTCATTAGCAACTGGTAAATAATCAATGCATATTTATTCTAACTGATCCTATAGATTAGTAATAATTTTTTTGATACCCACACGCATACATAAGTATGTATATATGTATCTATATAGATAGTAGATTTATTTGTCTCTCTGTATGCATTTCCATCACATGATATTTTTTTGTATGCATCCATAAAAATATAACAATGTAAACTTTTAGATACCCATTAACCGATTAAATTTTGTTTTTTGTGCGCCTTATTTTGATTGGTCGAAACAATTAAGAAAACCGGCATTTGACTGAAAATTATTCCATATATATACATATATTCACTGTTCTTTTTTAGCGTAATATCATTGAGCACCGACTCCTTACCACATTCAACACTAGTGAACTTTGAAGCAGATAATAGGTAAAATGAATATCTGAATGCTGAAACTATACGGATCGTACTTGAATCAAAATCAAGCCATGGTTCAATCGTTTTTTGTATCAGTCATTTTAATTGGAATTGGATATTATATGCCAAGTCCTAGGTATTAGGGGGAATCTCGAGTAGAGCCCCCCATAGGTTTAGTTCGGTGTAGCATCCAATAGACATGGCATTGCGCATGCTAAGGTTATCATTGCTAAAGGTTAATTATTGACAACATACCAGTATTCTTAACTTTTTTTCCTTATTTATACATTTTTCTAATGTAACTGAAGTCTGCTTGTTCCAACAGTGATTCATTTGATGCTGATGTCAGTTCAGTGATTCATAAGATTATCCGTTCAAAATTTTGCTTTTACAAAATGTAGTAAAGAGTGTGCTGTTTTCACAATAGTGATTTTTTTCTTTTTTACCGTGTAGCGCCAGGAGCTACTGATATGTATGGGTATCAAAGAGCTTATGGGGCAACAGCGTACCCCCCTCCAACGGACTACCCTAATCCTTATCTCTCTAATTATATGTCTGCATTCCAGAATTCTACGGTAATTTTTGTTTGACCATGCATGAGCACTGATGTGTACATACATTCTGATACATCCCCCATATATCGATACATTCATACGTATACATATTTTTATATTGATGCAAATATACATAGTAATATATACATTCGATATACGTAGTTACATACAATTTCACGTATACATAAATTCTTTATGGGTTTTGTATTTGCTAGATGGGATATGCTACTCCTCCTACCCCAACGCCTCCTGTACATACACCCACAATGGCTCTCTATAACCTCCAAGCGAAGGACCTCGTCCCTCATACAAACCCCCTTTATCCACCCATTGTAAAAGAAGATAGTACCCCTGTCCGCCCCCAAGAAGGCCCCCCCGGTGCAAACTTGTTTATATACCATTTGCCTCAAGATTTGACAGATGCTGATTTGGCTACTGCTTTTGCCTCTTTTGGGAATGTCATAAGTGCCAAGGTACTACATATATAATTTCAAGTAAACCGCTAAGTTGCTGGTTTACCTAAGTTTTGTCGATTTTGCAAAAAAAGTAGCATAGCAAGATATCGTTTCAGAATTATTTATGAAAGGCCAAAAATGTATATCATAATTTAGTGGTATTTCTATAATGCCACACAATTTTTTCTAGATATTTGAGTTTAAAAATGGATTTTTATAAAATACTAAATATTTTTGTCGATTTCTCAAGAAATCGATTTTTATTTTGTTGAAGGATATGTGTACAAGTATATCGGATCATAGTTCAGAATAATTTTTCAAAAGTTATAAAGGTGTGCAATTTTTAGTGGCTAGTTTTTATTACCCATTTTCATTGAAAAATGGAATTTTACATATGTTTTAACTTCGTTGAGAACTATGTTTCAGGACCAACAAATTAAGTCATTCTATTGGCATAATATGAATTGTTTGCTTATTCCTTATGAACGAAAATTATCAGAAGAAAATTCGTAATATCCGAAATTTTTATGATATTTTAAATTTCTTGTCGATTTTCCTAAAGATTGCTTTTTCTCTTGATAAAAATATACAGGTATACGTAGATAGGGTCACCAACGAGAGTAAAGGTTTTGGATTTGTGAGTTATGATAGTCCTGAAGCCGCCGTGCAGGCTATATCACATATGAATGGTTTTCAAATTGGCTCAAAACGTCTAAAGGTGAATAGAATTCAAAGTATAAATGGTTTTTTATTCATTTTTGACCAGTTTAATTTATCGAAATCAAATAAAAACTTTGAAATAAGAGTCATTTTTGCCTAAAAATACTCTAAAAAATTCATGCTGGAGATTTTAGAAATAATGCTTGCGAAAAAATAGTCTTTTTAACTATTGATAAGAATAGCAAATCAAAATTAATTTAAAACTTATTTTTCCTAAAAATGCGTCAAACTACTTTTTAAAAGAATTAAATTTAGTAAAGATGCGTATGCAGTGAAATCTGGAACTTGAACATCTTTTTAACCCAAACAGCTGTCTGTTGAACAATTTTTAGGATGTACACTTCTTATTTGGTCCTGATGAACCTCTTTGACATGAATGCATGAACATGAGTTTAAAAAAATTGGCTCGATTTTTTTAATATTCTAGAATATTAGCTAGTTGAATAGTTTCGTGTCTTTAGTATTGTGATTTTGAAAAGTTGTTTCGAGAATATAAGTAGAAGTATTTTGAACACGAGACTTGCAGAGTTCCGTTCCGGTATTTCCACACAATAACTTTTCTTAAAGTATTTGTACACGTCTCATGTGTTTCCCTGTACGGAAGTGAAGGAACTTAATCTAAAAGGAAAACTCGACCTGCAAAAAGATGTTGATGCTGAATTATCTTTTTTTCTGGATTGGAGAAGAGTATGATATCAGCACAGCAACAGTTTCAAGCATTAAGAAACCTAAACCTTTCCACTGTGATGCTTTAAGAAGTAGATGAGAAGTATAAAAAATAGTCTATGTAAACAAGTACTAGGCACGGTTAGGGATATTTTAATACAAAAAGGGGCCATAAACTTGAAGGTCCACAAAACATGTGACAGGTCGATCAACGTTAGTAAGTATTTCAAATTAAGACCCCTCCTATCCATCCAATAAAACAAGTACTATTCAGAGAAAAAAAGTAACATATGAAATGAACACCACAACTTTTTCTTTTTGCCCAAATTCACAACATCTTTAAAGTAGTACTGATATCTCAATTTTGATAGTGCTAATTTAGATAGATTGAATTACTGTAATAGCTATTTATATGAAAATGGTCGGTGATGTGTTGTGATTTTATTTACATATCCCTCTCTCTACATACGTATGTATGTATGGGCAGGTACAGCATAAACGTGATGGGAACCAATTTGGAGGAACTAGTGGAGGTGACCATCCGGTACGTGTGCATACATGCAGATTTTTACAAATACATACTGTCATACATTCACATACTATTATATGAAAATTTAAGATACATTGTATTTTCGGTATACATCTTACGTAGGTACAGTTGTATACATGCACATATTGCGGTAAATATACATGAGGTCATGTACATTACTTTTTGTTGCATCCACTAGTGCATACATTAGGCCATAAACATGTATGGACAGTAGTACAGCTGCCAACACTACATAAATTTTTATATGGTGAAAACTCAAAACTTCATTTTCTTTTCCATTTTTTTCTCCCGCACACAGTTACTACGTTCAAAAGTTTTATTCGTACTTGAGAGTTCTCGAATGCGTGCGTATGTTTGTACATATATATAGGCACGAAGACAACTACAAATTCTATAGACCCATGGAATTCAAATATTGACTTTTTTCCATTTTTTAGGATCCTCTCTTGCTGCACATAACCCAAGCACAGCAGCGCATGACACAGATGCCTTACCCGTATCCGACTGATTATCATGCGGCATTGCAACAGCAGTTTCTTCACCATCAACAGGAATTACAAAGGCTTCAGAAGGATAGCCATATGTTTAGCTCTTAACTAGTTCAGCCAACTACATTTGATTGTGTGCTCGGTGTCATCGGATTTGGTAGTCCACGTTGTGTAGGTAGGTATGTGTTTCATAGAATCTCTGGAAAGGTTCAAAACATTCAAAGGATTTTTAAACCTTTAGGAACTCATTTGTGCCGACCATTGTGCGCTAAAAGTTCACACCTCAGAAAACGCTTAGCATTTTTTGGAGTTTAAAGACTTTCCTTGTTCAGTGTGAAAAAATAAGTGTAATCTAGCCTGATAGGACCTGGCTCATCATATCTTATATTGACTGAAACCAATTGAATTATGAAGATTCTGAATTTTTAAAGTTTCTCAATTGATGAATTACAAAGAGAAAAAGTTTTCAAAGATAGAGAGAGAGAGAGAAATATGGACAATGTTCTAAGAAGAATTACTATAGCTGTGCTTCTTTAAAGGCCACTATACTGGCGCATAACTATTGTCGATTAATCTGAACCAGCAAGAATCAATGCATATCGCTATGTTAAAAATCCATATTACATTTTATAAATTGCTGCCATCGGTCACACCAGGACCTATCAATAGATAGAATATATTGGCTTAGAGATATCAACATACGCTAGCAAAAGGGAGATTGGTGGAGTTTAAACTATCAAATAATCGAACATATCAATTAGTAAACCAACAATTTATAGAATATAAACTTTCTATAATTTTTTTGCTTATTTTTTGTACAACAGGTTTGCTTGAAAGTATGAAGGTTCATTTGTCCTTATGTTGGATTTCTGAATTGATGTAACCGTTTGTATTGGATATTGAGTAGGAGTTTGAAAATGGGTGGTGTTTATGATTGTATCGCAAAAATTAGTGGAAGTCGCTAAATTTTTTTCTGGGTGGGTGTTGAGTTTTGGACATGTTTGGAATTGCATGGATGCTCGTTATGCGTGTACTATTTTCTGTGCTGTCCAGTTCTTTGACGAAAAATGATAAATAAAATTTCACAGTTGTTTTTCATTTACGTGCTTATATTATTATGTGCATTGTTTTACTATCACGGTATAAGTGATGCAGCTGTGCGATTATTGATTGACGTGACAGGCTTTATAAACAGTGATCCCTGCTAGATTAGCACTTTTTCGATCAAAGCGCTTCTCGAATAAATGCAGTTTCCGAATTGATATGAAAATTTCGGTATTTATATATATTGGTGTAAAAATCAAATTAAAACGGTTTTTTGCCATGTGGGTCAAATAAGTGAATGTCATACTTTGATTACAGAAACCATAAAAAAATTTAGATCACTTGGCAGAACTTTTCAATTTATCTTTTTTCATCTCAATTTGACCATTTTCGATTCGAAAACTCACCTTTTTACCGGATTTTTATGTGAGATTCGAAAAGTAAATGGACTGATCAAAAGCAAATATTTTTCCGAGAAGATTGGTATGCAAACGGAATAGTCTTGTTTCGACTAGTAAAAAATTTTGTAGACCATCGTTAACAGTGTTTGCAGTGGAGTTGCTGCTAGCAGCACCTAAAAGATAGTTCTATTACTAGGAAAGTACATTTACAACTTGAATGCATGCAGGACAATTTTTTTTCATGACGAAATCTTCAGGTCATTGTTTGCAGGAGGTTGAAAGTCAACTGCAAGAAAAGAGTAATTTTTCATGAAGTTATAATTTTTTCCCTTACTCTCA
Organism: Vaucheria bursata; assembly: GCA_032358265.1. Taxonomy (NCBI): domain Eukaryota; class Xanthophyceae; order Vaucheriales; family Vaucheriaceae; genus Vaucheria; species Vaucheria bursata. The sequence goes on along the minus strand of JAULBW010002523.1, from coordinate 887 downwards.
CATCTGAAATACATCAAATGAAATAAAATAGGCTCAATTCAACTGCCGCTATGCACGCAATTAGAGAACAAGCAAATCATGTTCACAGTAGTATTTACCGTTATATATCATTAAACATATTAATGCATAAAAATCCTTTGCAAGTATTGATTGTACTGTCTGATATTACATTTGCTCAGCTAAATGAAACCAATTTTATCATATACAAACAGATTTTGTGCCCAACATATTGCTCATAAACTTTTCACATTTTGCAGTTCAACTTGTGCAATTAAGGTAAATTTCAGTTTATACAATGTATTAACTCTTATTTATACTCCTTGATTTGGTGAAATTGTACTTATTGTATAGGTAAACATGATCAATTTGTAGAGATTGCCCAATTAATTTCGTTTTTCCAAAATAGCTGAAGATCTGAGGATTGACCTGGCATAAGATCACATATTCGATTATTTTTGGCTCTGGAATAAATTCATGAAATTGAAAGTGTACTATCTTTTTTGATCTGATGACATCTATTGTAATTGACATTATCATTGCATGCCCCTTAAATCAATACATTACTTTTTTTGTAAATATTTTCTATTTAAACACATGCTGAGATAGCAAAACTAAAATCTAAGTTATCAAAGTATTGAACTACATGTAGTACATACTGCTATAGTTTATACTTGACTGTATAGATTTTAGTACTACATTATTTAAAATATAACCATCTCTGTAGACAATATAAACTAGAGTTATTTAAATACATATGCACCAGCTAGCAATTAAATAGTATATTCCACATATAGTTGTCAAGATTTCTATTTTGTTACTGCTCCAATTCCCATTCCAGATGTGACCCGTGACCCGTGACCCGCGACCCGTTCCTGTGATCCATATTC